>LDEE01000007.1:767236-836594 GCA_001021365.1 Stachybotrys chartarum | reverse complement strand
CAAGAGAACACGAGATCCCGTCCGCTCTCTCAAAGTTAAGCTTGTAACCGGCAGATTAGTAGCTGGGTTGGTGACAACCAGCGAACACCGGCTGTTGTATGTTTTTTCCCTTTTTTTGTCTCCCGCCGCCGCCGTTCGGTGTACCGGTTTGCCAGCCCACCTTGCCCTTACCTGGGTACCTTCCAGCACATGAAAAACCCTTGTGTGTTGTTGGGGTCAGGGTCCAGCAGCCGGTCGGCCCCACCATGCGACTTCGGCAGCAGAGGCCGCTGCCCGAGAGGCCCCGGCGGGCGCGGCCCACTGGAGCGCAGTGGATGCATGGAAAATCAGCGCCACCCTCACTGGAACCTGATAACGGAGGTAATCCGTAGACGCAGCGCACGCTTACTTATCCCGCACTGCCACCCTCACTTACAAATCTCACAGGTTGGAACAAACCACCGCACCCTGATTTACTCATCCCGCTCATTTACTTGCCCTCCTCAGTCGCTACAGTACCTGTTCCGTCCTGCAAAGAGACGTTGGCGCGACGGTTCCCGCCGATCCCAGGCTTAACTGCTGTCCCGCCACACCTGCGCAAAAGCCTCCTCAACCCCGTGTCCGGACATTTCCACCTGCGACAAAATGACCGAGCGGCCGTCTGTCGTGGGCTCGGACGCCGGGCCAGAGGCTCCCTACCCTTACAAGATGGAGGGCAAGGTCATCTCCGGGTTTGGGCGTGGTTCCAAAGAGGTGAGCGGCACTCGTGACTCACTCAGCCCCCATCCCCAAAGTCGTCGTCTCATGATGAGAAGCAACCACTCATACACTCATCCTCCTCTTTTTCACTCATACCATATACGCGTGCTGGGTATCCTGACTGTGTGCCTGTATCTAGCTCGGCATCCCTACGGCAAACCTCCCCGTAGATGACACCGTCACCTCCTGGATCGCCGACCTCCCCTCAGGCGTCTACTACGGCTACGCCTCCCTGGCCCTGCCTCCGTCCCACCCGGACAAGCCCCCCTCCGCCGGCACTTCCCCCTTCTCCATCTTCCCCATGGTCATGTCCATCGGCTACAACCCCTTCTACAAGAACACGGTCCGCAGCGCAGAGGTTCACGTCCTGCACAAGTTCGCCCAGGACTTCTATGACGCCCACATGCGCCTGCTCATCCTCGGCTTCATCCGCGAGGAGAAGGACTACAAGAGCCTCGACGCCCTCATCGACGACATCAACTTTGACTGCCAGGTGGCCAAGAACAGCCTGGCTAGGGCCAACTGGGCCCCCAAGAAGGATCTCGTTGTTGGCGGCGAGGTCGACGGGCAGCTCGACGCTGACTGGTTGCTACGGCCTTTATAGAAGACATTGTCATTGGCGACCCCTGTTGCCGGGAACGCGTTCACGAATTTAGCATGGATAGACGGTTCGAAAGTATTGCATTTACAAGCCCAGCCTGCTTCTCGCGGGTATCGTGCCCATGTTCTTCCCGTAATAACTGACAAACAAACAAACAAAAAAACAAACAAAAAAACCCACAAGTATAAACATGTCTAATACGCTATCCAAGCCCATATCTCTCGCGTCCTATCCAAACGTAGCAGCCTGGTTCGCCGCCTTGTCTCATCCAAAAGCCTTTTTTTCTTTCAGTCAATATTTGACCAACAACCAAAGTAGAAGGGGTAGAAAAAATGTCAAGAAAACATCAAGATGTAGTAGAACAGCGACAGCGTCCTCACAAAGGAGCAGTCACGCCTAATATGCCATTTACACCGCCAGCTGGTGCGGCTCCTGATTCGGATGGTTTGCGTAGTACCTCGGTAGAAACTAAAGCAGCCCAATCAGCAATGATCCCGAGGTATGAGGGTAGAACAGACTTACGTTGACAATGATCATCATTGGAATGTCAAAAACATCCCGCTTGATGGTCCAGCAGTATGTGCAGTCTACCTTGCCGTCCTTTTCAATCTTCGATATGCCGTGTTCCCCGTCGATTCTTGTTACGCGACTACCCAAGATGCCTGGTCTTTGTTCCGCAACACCCTTTTGCGGCGTGCTGTCGTTAGTTCTGTACTTCATCAACCGACAGCTCCTCTGGACTTTGCCCCGGCTGTCTTCGAATGCGAGCTGAGCAAAGTCGCGGTAGAAATCTACGACACTGTCGTCGTCCATCAGCTCAGCCAGGAAGACTGGCTGCGGCCACCCAGCACCGGCATCCGAGGCAGTCGCCGGACGGTTAGCGACAGGGGAGCTTCGCAGGCCACCCTCGCCCTCCTGGCCCGAACTGCTCGTCGACGGCCGAGCATGGATGTTGAGATTTGGCTCTTGCCCTAGGAGGACTTCTTTGGTCCAGCCCGTCAACGCTATGAACTCTTTGTTGACTGCCGCCACCTCCCCAGTCCTTCGGCAGACAAGTGCCGGAGCAGGGCAGCGCTCTAGAAAGTCGTCAAACTCCACTAGAGTTCGCTGGAAGCATTTTTCCATGAACACCAAGTCCTCCCGGGTCAAGTTCTTGGTGCAGGAGATGAACGAGGGCCGAATCTCTCCCAAAGCCCTTGCAATCTTGAGCAGCTTGTTCAGGGGAAATCGTTTCCTTAGAAAAGAAATCAGGTTATGGAAACCTGCTGTGTAGGGGTAGGGCTCCTTGACACTCTCGTATATGGATGCCGAGTCCCGCTGTCGCTTGCCCAGTAAAGACTGGTTTGACTTCTGCTGCTTCTGCTGCTTCGGCCTGGGTGCCGTGGAAACGGCCGGCAAGGGGCCAAAGCCACCAAGCTTCGGAGATCCGTCCAGCGTGGTAGTCGGCTGAGGACTAGCGGTATTTTCCGTGCTGGGGCTGGCGAGATTATTTGGGCCAGCCGCGATGGCGTAGGCATGCGGAAGCCCATGCTGCAGATTTCCTTGCGAATACATGCTGGGCTTCTGCTCAACGCTGGAGAAGTCGCCGGTCAACATATTGCCGTCATAACCTGGCGTGTTCCCATTGCCGAACAAGGCCGCATAGGCAGCTTCGTGAGTCGGCGTGGGAGCCAGCGAGTTTTCGCGAGGAGGCGTCTCGGCACCGAGCCCCATCTTGTTGAGGATGCCGAATTCCCAACCGGCATACTGGCTCCCGAAATTCAAGCCTTCAAGATCGAAGTTGTACAACGCCGGATTGCTGGGATCGAACAGTGCGTTGAACTCCATGGAGCTCGTCATGGGCATGCCGTTTAGTGGCGACGGGCCGTTGGCCGCGGGAGTCTGAAAGGAGGGCGACACGGGCGAGGCCTGAGGGTTAAAGGCCATGCTGTCGCTCATGCCCACCGAGTTCTGGTTATTGGGAGGATATACGGGGAACGTCGCGGACGCACCCGCCTGTGGGAAGAAGGCGCTCGACGGCGTGTTGGTGACCGAGGTGTCGGAGGCGTTTGAGTCTTGCCGGTGACCGTTTGGCCGGGTGATACCTGGAGATGTGTTGAAGGTCGGACCCAGGACAGGACCCAAAGCCTCAGGGGGCGCATCGTGAAGATACTTGGCCTTCTTGCGCACCCCGTCCTGACAAGCATCGGCCAGGCCGCGCTTGATGCATCGCTTGCACGGTCTTTCGTCGCCTACACCACGTGGATTAGTCGGTCTGCTGCTATCTGCTTTGCCCCTGAACAGGTACGCCCGTGGACATCATGTCACGGTTCAGGGCGGAACGAGCGGTACACATAGGGACGAGGCATCGAGGCAGAGTACGAGCTTACCGCATGTTAGATGGGCCCTCTGGCAGGCGTAGCAAGCTCTCCTGGCCTTCTTCCTCCGCGGTCTAAGCGGATCCTTGGGATCGTACTTCTTCTTGGTCTCGCCAGAGGCACCGGAAGCGTTGGAGTCGCCCATCTTGTCGTCGTCTTTGGTGAAACTTTCCGACTCGTCTTCGTTCTCAGACATGGGGTCCGAAACCTCGGCACCATTGTCCTCGACTTGATCTGGCATTGTGTCTTGGTTTTATACTACGAGGTCTCTTGACAAAAGGGACGACTACCGGCAGCAGTTCCTACTGCCTCTCTGGCCCCCGCAGTCCGTCGCTACGCTCTGGGTCCCTTGTTCGAGCAACACGGCTTGTCCAGTCCCCAGGGATCTTGCCTGCTGCTCCATCCAATTTCCCTTGCGAAACCACACCAGCGACGCACCCTGGGCGCCACGGGAGGTTCAGGATTGGGCAGCTCGCGACGCGCAATCAATGTGCCGTATGTGTGCGCAGCCGCGCCCTCATATAGAGCCCCACCGTGGCTGAAAGGGCTTGCTTGCTGTCTTCCTCGAGAGCCTCCGCACTGCGTGTTCCAAATACCGCAGCGCGAGCACGGCACGATTGGACGCAGGGGGAAACAACCTGCAAGGGGTCCGGCCAAGGGGTCTCGCAAGCGGGTGGCCTGTAGCAAGACGAAGGGAGGGTTTTCAGATGTCGCGACGGGATCGCGAGATGATCGGGAGCCCTGCCGAAAGGGTGCGGAAGGCGTGAGGCGCTGGGCTCGTGTTGGGAGGCCTGGCTGGCTCCGGTCGAGGTCCAATTGGCCTTGGGACGTGGTTACACGAGGCGGCGCTGTCCCGTGGAACTACGCGGTCAGTCAATATAGTGGCGTCGGCGGCGCCTGCGGTATCGCGGGTAGCGGGCTGCCGATTCCCAGGACGGAAGAAGAGCCGGGTAGAGCACCTCGATGGGGGACTCGACGTGGGAAGTTGGAGGATGTTGGAAGAGACAATTGGGCGCAGCGGCGGCGGTAGGGATGGGGCCCCAATGCAGCTATCCGCGGCCGTTGCAGCGCAGTTATAACGACGAGGCCGCGTCTGGCGTCGGGATTGGCAGGGTACGAGCAGAAGCGTGGGAAGTCGAGCGCACACGACACAGGTGCGCGGGGAGCGAAGCCGACGAGGGTGTTGTAGCTGGAGAAACGCAACGAGGCGCCTGGAGCATCAAGGTCCGGGTTTCAGCGAAATGGACCAAGTAAGACGGATAAATCGGACGTCGACGGCCAGGGAACAGGCTGGCAAGAGGGCGAGAGCATGCTTCCGAAAGAGCAGAGATGGCGATGATTCAATGGTGGAGAGGTCGCTCAACGGCCGGCGTGAAACTTGTCGACTTCGGGCGCTTGCCTCGTTGCCCTCGTCGTATCTCAGTGCGAGACATGTGCCTTGGTACTGGTACCAGCGGCCGGGTAGGGCAAGGCGACAAGCTGCGCAGAGAGATTTTGCAGTGGACTGCGGGGTCCTGCTTAGCGGGCATGAGCATTCAGCTGCCTGGGATTGGCTGGTCGTCCCCATGGCCGAACCCCCTCCCCTGTCGGGCTGTGAATTTTCGTCCAGTGTCTGCTGCTCGAGGTAGCGGTACCCGGGAAGATTGCACTACAGCAATCTACATGAAGCACATGCGCACACCTGCAACTGAAGCCATCACCAAGCAGCTGGACGAGCCACAAGCCACGGCGGCACTCCCTCCCCGCTTGCCTCGGCTATGAGTCTATGCCTCCATGGCCTTCCTGATCCCAGAAGCAACCCCGCCACGCCGCGCCGCCCTGGCTGACTGACTGACAGGCTCGCTGAAGGAGTGGTGGGCATGCCAAGAGCAGTGCCACCCGGCCCCGTGCCTTGATGATAACCGAGTAGCCGAGCCCTTGCTCGGCGACCGATCCGGCTCCTCTTCCGGCCGCGAGCACCTGGAGACGCCGTTGACAGGCACATGCGGTAAGTACACTTACCCTTCCATCTGCTGTTATGGCAGACTACCCCTTGACTACGTGATACGAAGCCAAAACCATGCATCCGTGTTGCACCCTATCTATATATCTATTCATATATATAAATACATACATACATATATATATATGCATCTGTCCATATATGTGTACAAATGTCTCGTGAATGCTGTGCTCCTCGGCCCTATGCCAACACGCCTGCAGCTGCACACTCCTCGGCCTCGATAGGTTGGCAGCTCAAGCCTGGCTGCATTCTGCCGTGTCACGTTACAGGCACCAGGCAACAAGCAGCAAGGAGGGGGCTGTCGTTTCGCCTTGGACCTGTCCAATATATCCGGCCAGTTGGATGCCGAGTTGAACGAATTACAATTTGTACTGTACAGGGGGGTATAATGCCACGCAGCTCTCGTCTACGCGTCTAATCCGAGTACATGCTGTTCCTGAGGCCTCCCGGTCACCACTCGCTTCCTCTCCTCTCGGGCAAATGTGCACACCCTCCTGTTTGATGCGACCCTTCGTGTCATTCCACGATCCGCGTACCATCGCTCTTGGCCAGTGCTACCACATAAGCGCCAAGGCAAAGCAAGGCAAGGCACGACAGTGCAGGGTTGGAGCGGAACCTGAGGCCTCCAGCCGCGCCTGGCTCTACCAGTGCCGGCATATGCAATAGAGATCGAAGCTCCCTGAATCTATGGTGTGCGTTGGTCACCAAGCCAGTCGTGCGTCCTGCCTTCTAATCATGTCCCACTGTAGCCCTTGCACGTCCACCTGTCGTTCAAAGGTGCCGCGGCAGGCACACCAGGGCATGTGTTACCCCGAGGATCTGAAGTCCTCCTCACCGGAGGCCACTAGCTTTTGGCGTACCGGCTCTTCGCTCGCAGTCTCTTGCCATACTTGAAGAAGATGTAGGGGAAGGGCAACATGGCCAGAGTCAAGAACCCCAGAAGTGACGTGGCCCAGGGGTAGCCGAGAGCTTGGAACATTTGGGCTCCAAAGAGAGGAAATGCCGCTGGAGCCCATGTCAGCCCAGGCCAATGACGGGAGAGGCATTGCGATGTAGCAAAAACAATGGGATAGGGGGGAGGTTCCCAACTTACTGGCAAATAAGCACCGCACAAAGGTATTGGCAGCCAAGGCACTTGCAGCATACGCCGGATACGCCTCAATCTGACACACCACGTCAGCCATCGTCGACTCTTGCCAGACAGGATCCACCATTGCTGGTGTGGTTGGTAATCGAATAACTCACCAGGAAGGTAAATATCCCCGAGAAACACAGGATTGTCCTACAAACATGTCAGTTAGATGCAGCCCGCTCCCAGAATCGCAGCCTCCCCATCGTGTCAGAATGATGCCGGCGACCTAGACAGAAGCCATGTCTCAAGTTTTGGTCGGCGACCTATAACGCTGCACAGAGCTGCCCTACCCGCGGCCCCATGAGATGAAGGATGTATGAGTAGTGTGACCACGGGGTTGCAAACAACCCCCCCCCCCTGAACAGGTTACACAAGCTTGTTTCCCCGTACACGACAGTTACACGGGAGGTGGAGAGATCAAAAGAAGAAAAAAAGAAACACGATTTGACTTACCCGGCTCCAAACACGGCCGACCCTATGATTGGCACGATCCAGTGCACCGATGAGTAGGTCGTCCATCCGAACCAGAACAGGCCGACGGGCACCAGGAAGCAGCCGAAGATGACGGATGGCAGGCGGAACTCGGGCTCACTCTTGCCCTGGACTCCCGTCTCCCGCTCCAGCCTCTGGATGAGCCTGTTGCGTATGCGGTGCCACACGGGGTCCGTCAGGATGCCCAGCACCATGCCGACCCCCATGCCCAGGAACGTGAGCCCGACCTGCCACAGGTTGAAGCCGTGGTTGCTTCGGAAGACGAGGGGGAACACGCCAAAAAAGAGGTAGAGGATGCCCAGCAGGATGGCCGAGTATATGCACAGGCTGAGACACATGAACTCGAACATGAGAAGCTGGAACGGCCGCAGGAGGGAGCGCCCCATGGCACCCACCACGGACTTTTCAACCTTGTCGCCGGGGGCACGCCATCTGTCATCCCCCGTCTCCTTTCTCTTGGCCGCTGCTTTCTTCTTCAGGAGTTTGGAATCTGCTCATGGCGGATTAGTTCTTGACCGGTGTAAAAGCTTGTGTCTCATCAATACAGGGGCGGAGGGGGGGNGGGGGGGCCTTACGGTATGTCTCGGGGACCAGAAACACAATCGCCAACATCAAGACGAAGGCCCAGATGAGGAGGACATAGAAGGTCCACCGCCAGTCAACATTGTAGTTGATGAAGCCACCAAGCAACGGACCGATGCTGGGCCCGATGAAGGGCGAGATGGTGAACACCGCCATCGGGCCGGATAGATTCTTGTTGGCGAACAGATCGCCCACCGTGCCGCCCGACACGGCCAGGAACGTGCTCCCAGCAAAGGCGTTGAAGAAGCGGCAGACGATGATGGTTGCCATGTTTTGGGCGACGGCCTGCGGAACGATCCAGATCACAAAGAGGGCCCAGGCCACCAGATAGATGGGCCGCCTGCCGTAGAACTCGCTTAGGGGCCCGAAGAGCATGGGCCCGAGGCTGATGCCCAGAACAAAGGTGCTCAGTCCGAGGACCGATATGATCCTCGGGTTGTGAAACTCGGCCTCCATTGGCTCGTAAGCCGAGGTGTATATGGAGCTTGCGCAGGTTCTGGGGGGGTTACCGGCAGGTCAGCAAGGGTCCAACTTGGAGCTGGGGTCTCCTTGGGTGTCACTTACACGCAGAAGCTGCATCCTGACACAATAAAGGTAATCATCCACTTCCTGCCCTTGCTGAAGCTCCGCGGACAGAGGGGGTCGTCGGCGCCGTCCCAGCCAACCTCGAACGGATCCTTCTCCGGCTGTCCCGCCTGAACCTCTTCATCCTCGTCGTGTTCACGGTCAGCCACGCCGTATCCGTTCTGAGACCGGTTTCTGTAGAGGGCGTCTGAGTGACGGCTGGCACGCGATTGTGCTTTGGACAAAGAGACGCTGTTGCTGCCGTTGATGTTGTTGGTGTTCTGCCTTACGGCGATGGGCTCATACACATTGTCCTGTTCCACTTCGCGATTCGAGGCCGACGATGGCCGGCCGTTGCTCTCGGCCATATCCCCTTAACGAGTGCCGGGAGAGGACACTGGAGACAAAGGGGTGTTGTCTGTGCTAGTCTCAGAGGCTTTGAAGTCTTAGACACCACGTTATACAGCCCACGAAACCCGTCGGTATGCTCGGGTGTCAAATCATGACTCGCCGCATCCACAACGGCGGACGCTGGAGATTATATTCTTGTCGTCCATCCCACGAAATAATGATGTTGGTCTTGTTTTTGTCATTACCCACAGAGCAGGTGCGGTGGGTCGGCGCCGATGACGCTCCAGTCGCCGGATATGACGGCCCCCGGGGGGGGGGTTGCGAGATCCACTTGTTCAGGCTCTTCGTGAAGCCTGTTGGTGATGAGGCCTGGCCGGGTTGCTCGGGACTAGGTCGGCATTGCCTTTTCGGCACCAGCCTCAGCCTCGGGGATGCCGTCTCATGAGAATCCTATGCCGGACGCAATGACGTGGTTTCCCAGGTCCTGATTATGGCCGATGGCACATGGATGGATTTTCGCTGAAGAAATACTTGAAGATTGTTGGTCAGCTCAGAGGACCATGTTGTGAATGCGTTATTTGACGCCGGTTAAAGCCCCTATACGAGGGCACGGGGAGGACATGTCGGCGAGGTTGCCGATACAACCCCATGCAAAGCCGGGAAGAAGCAACGATGGCTCGTATTCCGCACCCTTTCATGGACAATGGCCTATATACACGCATTCCTTGATCCATGGTAAAATCATGAACCAAATTCAGACCCCGGCCTGCAAACGCTCAACGCCGGTCGATACCACCCAAACACCAGTCATGTTTCAACCTAGCCCATCGTAAACCGTCAAGAAACAACACCAGCTCCCCTCTTCTTACAAGTACTCCTCCAGACCCTCCGCCTCAAAGTCCGGCACGTCGGAGTCGCAGTTGAAGTCGCGCTCGTACGCCTTGTCCGGCATGATACCGGCCCTGAGCCCGGCCTCGTAGCTCCACAACGTCGCCGACTCCGTCTTCCACGTCCAGTACCACCATCCCAGGCCCTTTTCGAAACTGTGCATCTGCGCCTCGGCGAACATCTGCAGAAACCTCTTGTAGCTGTCGGGCCAGCGGCTCGGGTCCGAGTTGACGCGTCTGCACGAGCACCGGTCGTCCTTGGTCGGGCACCGCGGCGACATGCTCGACGATGACCCGTCGTCGTGGGTTCCCTCCCACCGGTTCCCTCTGCCCACTCCTGTCAAGTGCTCGGCGCAGTCCGTGTCGGCCTGAGACCACTCTGCAAACAGAGTCGGCCCATAGCCCCGGCTGCGGTCCATGCTGAGCTCTGCCTGCTCCGTCCATCCTTCGCACGCGTACTCGACCTTTTCCTTGCGCGTAAAGTCAATTTGGTTCTCGTTGAAGATGACATATTGGTGGACGTCGAGCACCATGTCGTCGTAGCCCGTCATCAGACCCTGCCAGTTATCCAAGCCCATGAAGCCATCGCCAAAGACGATGAGCGCGTTTACACCATTGTCTCGAATGATTTGGTACGCGCTTTCGGACCACGATATCACGTCGCTGACCTCCAAGAAGGTCATGCGAGGCTCGTTGCATAGTCCATAGTGACTGATGACGTTCTTGTAGCGATCCTGTGCGAAGAACTTGGACATCCGGTCATGGATTTCCAATGATCGCTGGGCGTTCAACTCTCCGTTGGTGCCGTTGAGCCATTCAATCCTGCCGTATCGCCCGCTGTGGTTCCATCCATTCTGGCTACCAGGCAAGGCATGAATGTCCAGGTTGACTCGGATGCCGTACCTGCGCGCCCATTCGATAGATCGAAGCAGATATCTCCATGACGTTCGGAAGAGGTATGGATCGCCGTCATACACTTCTACGGCCCAATACGAGAACGGGATTCTCACATGGTCCAGGCCCGCGTCTCGAATATCGCGGAACGTGTCTTCGGTGACGAAACTCGCGTAGTGCTGCTCCAGAGTTCTAGAAGTCGCCGACCCCAGCTTCTGACATAGCGAATATTCATCGATGATGCCCTCGTCGGCATCGTATCTAAAGAGCGATGGGGTAATGAATGGCTCGAGGGTCAGCCATCCTCCCAGGTTCACCCCTCTGGCTGGTCGGTCTTCATAGGAGCCCCAATCTTCATCCAGGGGAGGAACATGTTCGTTGGCTCGTGTCGAGTCGTCCCATTCGGAGAAGAGACCCATCACAGGCAGGTCTCCAACAGTCTGATCTGTGAAGGTGACATTGAAATCATCCGTCGTGGCCCACGAGAAGGGATCTAGGTAGGTGTTTTGCCATCTGTCTGGTATGTCGCTGCGGTTGGTATCATCAAGGTTGGATGAGCCTTCGGACGATCCTCCACCTCCTGAGTCATTATTTTGCTGGCTAACCACAACCGCCACAACGATGACAATGATAAGAACTATCACGATGCCGCCAATGATCCCTAAGCAAGAAGCCATTAGTCAACACATCAACGTGATCACCCGGGAGATACGTACAGTACTTCTTCCGTCGGCGCTTCGGTATGGGTTTCTGGTAAAAGTCCTCTTTCTCGTAGCCCTCATCACTCCAGCCTCCGCCCCTCAGCCCCGGGCGAGCCCTTCCTTCTTCAACTATTGCGCCGCTGACCACTCTCTTCTTTTTTCGCTTGTCGTGTCTGTGTCCTCTGTCGGGATTCTGTGCCGTCTCCCTGTATTCCTCCCTTCGAACTCGCTTCGCTCTCTCCGGTTTTCGCTGGTGTCTGACATTGTCCCTGTTCAGTTGCGCCAACGCATCCGCCGACAGCGCATTCGATCTCCTGGCGCTACCACTTTCTTCTGACGATGATGTAGGTCTGGTAGCTCGCGATCGCTTTTTCCTATGCTGATTTCTTCTGGAAGACGCCGCTGTTCGTTCACGTCGTGCTCGCTCGGACTCTCTTGGGGCCATGGTGGTCTGCCCTCCGTTCTCGTTTCCTTGTGCAATGGTTTGGTGAGAAATGACTACGCGGGCGCGAGATCATTCTTATCGGTACACGATCGACGCACATCATGGCACATAATTTCCTTGATTCCATGCACCAAGACCTTGGCGACGTAAAGCTGGTGGTTGGCAGGACAACAATCAGTGCTAAACTTATCGCTCACGCGGGATGTGGGTCTGTGGGCTGAGTTTCGCCAACCCCGCCATGAGCCGCTACAAGCCGAATGCTTGTTGCATCACCGTCCGTCCCTCGGCACAAGACCATGTAACAACCAATATCTGCTGGGGACCGAGCAAGAGGACCGTTTCCTCCTTTTTATTGATATAGAGATTTGCCTGCCTAATATTCGCCTTAAGTCAGTATGCAGCGCGAGGTTCTTCGTCGTTGTGCAACCAGGTCTGCTGGCCCGATACTGGGGTTAAAGCGATGCTATTCCACACACCCGCCAAACGCAAGGTTAAATGTGCCCATCGACTACGGAACGACTCCATTACTATCGCACAGCTCTCAGTCAGCTCTGAAGAGCAATGAGCTGCCACTCGAGATCCGCAATGGCACGACCAAGAAGATGAACCTGTTCCAGGCCATCAACGACGCGCTGGGAATCGCCTTAGCAGAGGACGAATCCGTGTTGGTTTTCGGGGAGGACGTGGCCTTCGGTGGTGTTTTTCGATGTACGATGAAGCTCGCAGAGACATACGGTGCCGAAAGAGTATTCAACACGCCTCTATCCGAACAGGGCCTGATGGGATTCGGCATTGGCTTGGCAGCCGAGGGTATGCGCCCCGTGGCTGAGATCCAGTTTGCCGACTACGTCTACCCTGCCTTTGACCAGCTCGTCAACGAAGCGGCCAAGTACCGTTATCGCGAAGGTACCTGCGGCAGAAGCGCCGGGGGTCTCACCGTCCGTATGCCCTGCGGCGGCGTTGGCCACGGAGGACTGTACCATTCGCAATCTCCCGAGAGCCTATTCACCCACATTCCAGGCCTCCGAGTAATCATGCCGAGGTCTCCAATTCAGGCAAAGGGGTTGCTGCTGGCAGCAATCCGAAGCAATGATCCTTGCGTCTTCATGGAACCCAAAATTCTCTATCGAGCTGCGGTCGAACATGTCCCCATAGGGTCATACGAGCTGCCACTTTCAAAAGCAGAGATATTGAAGCAGGGCAAGGATGTAACAATCATCTCTTATGGACAGCCACTCTACACCTGTCTGTCGGCTCTACAGCGAGCAGAACAAGATTTGGGCATCTCCGTGGAACTGATTGACCTGCGGACTTTGTATCCTTGGGACAAGAAGACGGTTTTCGACAGCGTGAGGAAGACGGGGCGAGCAATTGTAGTTCATGAGGCCATGGTGAACGCCGGAGTTGGGGCCGAAGTAGCGGCGGCGATACAAGAAGACAAGGACACCTTCATCCGGCTCGAGGCACCCGTTGCCCGTGTTGCAGGATGGAGCATTCACAATCCCTTGCTTTTTGAAAGATTCCATATTCCAGATGTGGCAAGTAAGTAGCATAGCCCGGTTGCACATACAAGACAGTCTGCTAATATTCATAGGGATCTATGACAGAATCAAGAACGTTCTCAAATACTAGAAACGAATATATGATAAAATCACGTAGAATTGCAATAGCAAGAAAAGATCATGATCGAGATTTTACACACCGGGCGAGAGAAGTTAAGCTGTTCGCTCTATTCCCTTGCATGTTGCATATCTGCTCACTGTATGCGGGCATGCTACCTTTGCCAGTGAATGTATTAATACTGTACCCTCAAAAGTCTTCATTGCACCTTCTAGGTGGTATCATCTCGAACCTGACCATGAAGCAAATCTGGTGCTGTTGTTTGTCAATGTAGGGCGAAGTAGAGGAACTGGTCAGGATGTTAAGCCTCGCATCGTGGGATACCTTCATCCACACCTAAAACAAGCACGAGCTAAAGTACCGGCCTAGTGTGCCGTAATGGTCGGCGTGCCCCTCTACCAACCTCATGCCCCGCCTCGACCGTTTCCATCCTCCAACTGACCCCCGACCCCAAGCGACCAGCGCCACGAGCCTACGTCACCTCATCGTTCACTTCGGAAGTTGATTGAGTGTTCGACATGTCGCACATCGAGACTGTCTCCTCCTTCGTAGAGGGAGCTCCTCCCGGAGAGGTACGGCTGCCTGACCAAGCTGCATGGTGGCTAGGAGAGCTATGCTAACCCTGAATAGCTCGCAGATGTTATCGCCGGTACGATGAACTGATTCGCAAGCATGCCAATGCATTAACGGAGTACGACAGATATTAAGAACCTTGCCATCGACACCCCTGACCTGATTTCGGAGCTTGCGCCGGCATTTGAGAAGTACAACGAGGAACAATTCGTCACAGTGAAGCTGCCTGGAAGCAGTCAACTGGTGGGTTACCTCCATTACCAATAAAGACGGATTTGATATTGAGATTTATAGGTGCTCATCAGCTCCCACAATTCGCTCGGCGATGGCCGCTACTTTGATGTTGAGAGCTCCTCGAGCTTTGCTTTTGACCACACAACACAGGTGCTGCCCTACTTACGACGAGGTATCTAGATGGACGCTGATTGGATAATAGAAAGCCAGTTCCGTACAAAGCTACGTGCTCGAAGGGCAGCAGACAGACCTCGTGTGAGTGCAACCCTGCCACGAACGACGCCCATGCCACTGACCAGTGTTGAATAGCAAATCAACATTGAAGTCCCTAGGAACCTACGTTCAGGAGCATTTTCCGAACGCGGCGTACGGCGTATACCCTATCGAATCCGACTCAAAGATCGCCATCGTCATTGCAGCAAATAAATACAGTCCGAAGAACTACTGGTGGGCACACATGAAAAAGCTCGGAAACCTGGGAGACACTGACAAAGATCAGGAACGGACGCTGGAGATCTCTTTACATCTTCGATCCGTCCAGCGGCAGCCTCGAAGGATCGGTCAAGGTCGATGTGCACTACTACGAAGACGGCAATGTTCGCTTGCTTACGGATAAGCCGGTTGCCGCGCAAATCAGCTCTGGTACCGGTGCAGCCATTGTCAAGGAGATATCGGCAACAGAGAAGAAGTATCAGGATGAGCTGAACAAGGGATTTGTTAGCCTGAGCGAGGGTGCATTCAAGGGTCTGCGCAGACAGTTGCCCGTGACAAGGCAAAAGATTGAATGGGATAGGGTAACTGGGTATCGTCTGGGCCAGGATATTGGAGGAGGCAGCTCCAAGAGGTGATGCCACTTCAAAGCTCCGCTTTGTCCAAGCACTCCTTGCTGAGGGCTGTACTATGATCTCATTGAAAAAGACACCCCAACGTCATGGCTGAAGCGTTTCAATGGTGTTTAAGGGGGTAAGAGACACCCACGTCATGACGTGCTGATGAGTAGGTAAAGTGAAGCATGAGTCATAAAACATGCCGAGTTGTTATCCTACCACGCAAATTGAAGAGTGCTGAGATTATAGGTTACCTCTTCGAGAGGTGGTTGAACTGCACGTCCTGGGGAAAAGACTTTAAAAGAAATAGTAAATCATTGATATATTGTATGGCGAAGAATAAATCTTGGCTTTTTGTTCGAGTTGGATGGGTCAACGCCTGTCTTGAGTTGAGCTGATGAGTAGGATATGGTTGTCAGATGCAGGCTGCAACTTGTCCGCACGGCGAGTTTCGGTTGATACGACTCTCATGCACGCCATTATCGGACGTGTGTATGGGGGCCGCACAGTACACGAAAAGTCATGTACTGTACTCGGATAATGATTACGGCCAGCCAAAGGAGGTAACTAAACCGCGATAAGTAATTTTAAACGGCCCAGCAGCGTTTGTGGAGCCTTTTGTTGGGCTTCGCCAGGCATATCGAATCGCAGGCTAGAGATGGACAGGTCAAGCAACGTTTGCTTGCGCGGAGTCGTGAGCAGTGTGGAAAAATACATGTACATTGTCCTAGACAGCAGGTACGAATGTGCATGCTTGGAGGAGGCCATGGTGGAATGATATGGAATGTCGAAAGGAAGTGGNCCTTGAAGACACCAATTTCAAGGCTTTCGATTGGCCACATGCCATGCCAACGCCCAGCCGAAACAGGCCAACCCCGATGCCGTCGTTGGAGCCGCTGGCACGGAGGATTTTTAGGGGACCTGAGTGCTGGCGGCATCTTCCCACCTGGCCCCAAAGGATTTCGGTCTTTCCCTTCCCAGGTCCTCCCTCGTCAGCCTTTGCTTGCTCTCCCACCTCTGCGGTCACGACATCTTTTGCACGTCAATTCATCCTTGCGCTCATTCGACTTTGCTGCTCGACTTTCCACGCACCGCCGTCCAAGATGTCTGCGAGCCTCACGTACCAGGATGTTGCCGAGCACAACACCAAGAAGGACCTCTACATGGTCATCCACAACAAGGTGTACAATGTCTCGTCCTTCGTTGACGAACACCCGTACGTATAGCCGTGCCTTCGCGCCTCCTCTCTATCGATCGCGGGCCCCCGCTGCGACATTTAAATCACCACTGACCCGTCGGCTGTAGCGGTGGTGAGGAGGTGATGCTCGATGTCGGTGGACAGGACGCTACCGAGGCTTTCGAGGACGTCGGCCACAGCGACGAGGCCCGGGAAACCCTCGAGAAGCTCCTTGTTGGCGACCTCAAGCGACAGGTAAGAAAACGCGATTCTCCCCACGCTCCTCCTCGCTGGCAAAGTGCTTATCAAACGTCTCGTACAGCCCGGCGACCCTGCCCCCAAGGCCTCTGCTCCTTCTTCCACCGCACATGCTTCTCCCAAGTCCGACAGCGCCGGCATGGGCATTGGCGCCTACGCCGTCGTCGTCATCGGCGGCGCAGCTGCTTACTTTGCCTACAACTACCTCCAGGCCCAGAAGTCTTGAGCAAAAATAAGAAAGCCCCGAGTAGCACAAGCGACACGGAAACAAACTGCAGTCGGCCTTTTTCTTTAATTGTTCCATCCTGGATCTATTACAGGTCTTGATAGATGAATTCAGTTTGAGCATGTGTCAACCACATTGCCTGGCGTTTTAGTGGTGGAGGGCTCCAGCCAGCCAGCCAGCGCAAGCAACTGCCGCTCACCTGCACAGGGGAGTCATGGGAGCATATCGCTGGATGTGAACTGGCCGTTGCACGAGTGGATCTCCCTATCAGATAGATTTGATAACTACCTTATAATGAATGATTGGCTGCTTTGCTTGAACAACAGCTTTGGAACGCTGGGTTATGGTGCAACTCATCTGTAACGCAGCCTCGACACGCCGACTATGTCGACCTAGTTGAGATATTTGCAATCAGCAAGACCTCGGTTATTTCATAGCCTCGCACCCCCAGTGCTCATAATGCTGGACAATGTGGCGCTCGATCGTACGCTATTGATGAAGCATGGCTGCTGGACTCTTCCCCAACCGTAGTAGAATGGCACAATAGCTTACACTGCCTATTGTCTGCCTTCCTTCACCCCTGAAAGCCACCACTTCAGAGAACTTCATCAATCCTTCAAAATCACTGGGGAAAAAAAAAATAAAGAACTAAAAGTTAAAAGGTATCAATAAAGTGTGTGAATCAGACATTTCCATTTTCCTTGGTCAAGAGGCTGGCGAAAGAGATTATGAGGATAGTAGAGTTGTACTTCTGCACAAGTTTGTGCACAGATTTACTTTACGATCATCCGCTAATCCTAAAATTGATCGATGTGTGGCTGGGGGGACTCGCTGCGCCACAGGTTTCACCTCTGCTCACCTGCCTTACTAAAACTCAGCCTCGTCTTCCAGTGCAGTTGGATCTCGAAGTCTCCCTGTCAAGGCGCCGTCATTGCGAACCTTCACCGACCCAGCTTCCCTCGTTCATACCGGTTCCGTCGCATTTCCGCCGGCCTCCGAAACACGCCCACCATGTCTTCATATCTGGAAAAGCAATCGTCCGCCTTCAAGGGGACGCTCGCCTCCGCCGCGACCAAGATATCCAACCCTAGCACCCTCAAAGCCGCCGCCCTAGCACCTCCGTCGCCGTCACCATCCGCAGCATCCGACTCCACGACGCCAACGGCCAAGCGGAAGCGCGATGCACCTCCCGAAGTGCCGTACTCGCAGCCGCAACTCACGGGCTATGGCCTGGAGGTGAAGACGCAGATGACGTTTGCGGTGGACAAGTTGAAGAAGGAGCGCAAACCCATGAGCCTTATCGACCTCATCAACCATCTGAGCGTCCAGTCACATCCCGAGGAGCACAAGAAGGCGCTGGCCGAAGGGCTCAGGCGGCATCCCCGCGTCGAGTGGAAGCCGGATCCGAAATTGACCGAGCAGACATGGTTGTCCGGCACGTTCGCCCATCGACCGCTGATACCGGGCGTCCACGACAGCACGACACTACTCGCCTACCTGCAGCGCAAGACGGACGCGTCGGGATTGTCCGTCAAGGACCTCAAAGACGGCTGGCCGGAGTGCGAGGAGACGTTGTCAAATCTTGAACGTCAACATAAGATTCTCGTCGTTCGCACCAAGAAGGATAATCTACCACGCTACGTCTGGCCCAACGACCCTTCCCTGTTCCACGCCGTACAGCCCGAATTCCAAGCCATGTGGCATCGCGTCCCGATCCCCAGCATTGCAGACATGCACCGCAAGCTGGTCAGCGTTGGGCAAAAGCCAACGAGCGAGGACCCGCACAAGATCGAGCTCGTCTCAGGCAACAAGGCCAAGGTCCAGAAGAGGAGGGTTGGGAACCGTGCCAGCAAGGCCACCAACCAGCACATGACTCACTTGCTGCAGGATTACAGCAAGTTCAGGAGATGAGGAGACCAATATCCTTCTTGATCACATTGAAGCATCTCTCGTTATGCTCTCGTGTTGAGACCTGAGATGATGACTTCTTCCTTTTTCGCCTACCAAGATTGAACGGCAAGGCATACGGGCGTTGGAATTTGGCAAAATGGCATGGACCTATGAAAGAAGGAGGGGGGGGGGCATACAGGCGTTTTTGTGAATTACATGCGTCGATGCGGACGAGGGCACAAAATGCTTATCAGAGCCGTCTCATGAGAGGTAGGAACTTGTGTTGAGCGAGAACAACCCTTGCCAACGCGGGTTATGAACAGCGATTCTTTCTCATGCTTCCTGTGTCTTCGTGTGTTCCTCCAATGTCTCGTACGTGTTGGTACAGCCGGACCCAGGGGTCATCGGAAAGAAATATGCCAGAAACATTACGCAATTGCGGTTGCCAGTTCGCACATCATTGAGTATTCTCTTTGGCAGCGGTAATCTTCTGAAAGACGGCCTTGAAGACAGCGGGCTCTTGGTAGCCGCCGACACGATACCTACCTTGGACAGTCACGCACGGCACGGCGCCCACGTCGCCACCGGACTTGGCCGCCTCGACCTCCCTGTCCACGGCGGCGCCAGCCTCCTCGCCGCGCAGGACGGCGCGCACATCGTCCTCCGCCAGCCCGGCCCGGCGGCCGACCTCGGCGAGCCACTCCTCGTCGGAGATGTCGCGGCCGTGCTCGAAGTGGCCCGAGAAGAGCTGCTCCACGACGAAGGCCTGGGCGATGGGGCCGACGCGCTCGAGGGCCAGCGCCGACAGGATGTGCGCGCTGCGGGACGACCCCGTGCGGCCCGTCAGGGAGAAGAGGATGCCGCGCTGGGTGGCGGCCGCGCGGATGCGTGCCTTTGCCGCGGGGAATTGGGGGAACTTTTCCTCGTAGAGTTCTCTCTTGTCCAGGCCTTGTTGTCATGTCAGCTTCTCCATCTTGTCATTTCTGTGGGCTGGAGAGAGAAAGGGGTCCCCGTGTGCTCATGCCACCCAGTGACCACGCGATATCAGCTGCCCTCGTATGCCAGCGCAGCATGGCAAACGACAAATGATTTATCCAATTCATACCTATTCCAAGCTGGGGGTTCAAGTAAAACGGTTTCCAAATCACTTCGAACCTCCACCCTCTATACCGTTCTAGGAACTCCTCGATTGCAACCTCGAGTGCGCGTTTCTGGAGGTAACACCAGGGGCACAGTATATCGACATGGCACTCGATCTTGATGACGGAAGCAGATGCCATGGCAAAGCAATACGCTCGTTACTTTCCGCTGACTGAAAAGGGAGGTGGGGAAGGACAGGAACGATTATCGAGATGGCATGGTTTGCTTGTTAGACTTGCCTTTCCCAACCGGCTGTTACCAGCACGACATCCTCTTGGGCTAAACTCGCTGGGGCCCAGATGGGGGCCGTCACCTCGCAACACCACACATATAATACTCCGCGTGTGCGTATATGTGCGTCTGCGGAACAAGTCGATTATCTACCTGCGGCACAAACGAGCAAGACCACACGCACGCACACCTACTCGCTCACTCACATACGTACAAAAGGCAAGGCCAGGCATGCACATCCGCCCACACACAAACGCCTGCCCAACCAATCCCTACGGGCCGCTCGCGTATGGCACCTTTGAGATTTGGGGGAGCCGTTTTTTTCCTCCCTTTTTTTTTTCTTTTTCCCCCTCCCCGAGTATGCACGACGGGCTTGTGTTTTGGGCCGGTCGGTCGTCCGAACTGAGATGGCACAGGCCCCACCTGCGATATACTTCCCACGTTCAGCAATCTCCCAGTGGCTTGTCCAAGGTGTGTGTGATCGACGATCGGCTGGACGGGCCAGAGGTCCTCCCGATCTTGGTCCCGGCTTCAAGAACCCTCACCCACAGAGGCCTGTTGTTCCCCCCCTTTCACAGCGGAGTATGGACCGAAGGGACCGTGATTGGCCGCCGACTCGAAACAGCCTATATGCACACCATCTCGCAGCTCTTCGTCTGCCTCTTCAGGCTTGCGACTCTGTGATAGATCAAACCATATGTATGTATGGTCTGGCTGCCTTGTTTCATCAACGTGGATCCCGATATAACATCGCACAAAGAAGAGCTGAACGACGACCTGCACGTAACCCAGCTATGCTCAATGTGATCATGTACTGAAGTGTATGAATTAGGATATCTTGTTGTGAGCAATGGAAGACCCGCCATCCGTGCTACCCGTCTATGTTGGCCGTTTCCTGGCCCCGGTAATAATTCTACAGCCCAGACCGCTTCCTCCAACGTCCGTTTTTCCGCCCTGTCTCCCGAATTTGTTCCTTGGGCCGATGTCGCCGGCGGCCAGTCTATATGAGTTGCTACATACGCAAAGAAAAGAACCATGAAAATAAAACGAGTAAAGAAAAGGGAAAGCGCATCGTGATATCTGAGGCAGTGACAGCGAAATGAGAACACGAAATAAAACGCCCAGTCGTGGAGTGTTGCCAAAACATCCTTTCAAGTCAAGAGCCGGTCAAGTCTTATATCAAGAGTCCAAGTCTTCTCAGCGCCAGTCCTCGATGTATTCGAAAGCGTCTCGCGGACCAACCCAACGTCTGTGACAACAAGCTTCGTCCTTCGCTCAACAGGTGCGAAGGCTATTTGGCAACATAGTTCTGCCGTAAAGCTTCGCTCACATGTTGATACCATATTCATCGATTATGCCATGTGTACTAAGCCAGGCTCGGCGCTTCCGGGTCGCCTCATCTGATGGTGACCTCCAAAGTACATCTGACTCATGTTGTGGTTCGGAGGGTAGGTGTCAGGCTCGGGATAAACATAGTTAGCCCCGTTCTGCGACGGTGATGGGACGTGCGACGGAGAGTGCCAGCCAACACTGCTCATATGCGGGCTTCCACTTGCACTGCCAGGCCCTGCTTGGTGCTGTTCCAAGTTGGGCTCCAGTATTGGAGGCGGGCCGTAGCTAGTCGGATGAGACGTAGGACGCATGGCGTTTGTGTAGGCAGCCGACGAGGTTGAAGAGGGACTCCCCATTCGAAGGTGCGGAGGAAGAGGGCTTGTCTGTGATAGGTAGGAAAAGTCGCCAGCATGGCGAGCCATGCCAGAATTGCCTGAAAGATCGAAACTCGGGGACATGGACAGGGGTCGCTGTCCAGGAGATGGTGTTGTCATCGGAGAGCCATGAGCAGACAGATGATCGCCTTCGGAGCGGGCCTGAGTGACACCCTTGATCTTGTTGGATGCAGCCAGGGCAGCTGCAGTTGCGGCAGCCGCCTCTTCGATAGTACCGCTGTGATGATTTTGGTGTCTCGTAAGCGTGGTGCGGCGTGTGAAGGTTTTTTGGCAGTCCGCATAAGGGCACTTATACGGTCGTTTCCCGGAGTGTGTTCGCCTGTGGCGAGCTAGTGAACTGCTGTCACTAAAGGGCTGAAATATTGTTAGTTTCTACAAAGAAGACATACGATAATGCAGATGGTTCTTACTTTTGCGCACGTCTCACAATGATGAGGTTTCTCGCCCGTGTGTACTCGTTGGTGAACGGTCAATGCTGATCGTTGGATGAATTGCTTGCCGCAGCCGGGGTAATCGCAGACATGGGGTCTATGGCCACTATGAATACGTTCTTTACGTCGTTAGCTTAACCGTAGCCGGCTGCACTTGTGTCTTGGGAACGTACCATGACGAGCTAAATCGCTTCGCCGAGCAAAGCCTTTCCCACAGGTCCGACAGGGGTACGCCTTCACGGGCTGCTGTATTGGCTGTTGAGAAGCTTGAGTAGCCTGCGGCGTCGGTAGAGACATCTGCTGCATTGACATGTTGGGCACACTGGCCATATGATGCATGTCAGGAAAGTTTGGTAGATGCATGCCCGGGTGCATGCCGTTCGATATATGCATGGGAGCATGCATTGCAGCGTTTGTCGAGTACGGTCGTTGCATGCCTTGCGTCGAATAATGGGAGTGCTCGGAGCCGTGGGGGGAATTTGACCGTTCCATGCCAGGCTCTGGTTTGATGAGAGAGTGTTGGTGATCGAGATTAAATTGAGAAGGAATCATGGGGTTTCCTTTGGTGTTCAGCATGTTCGTGATGCCCATTACCTCAGCCGGGATTGGTGATGGCATGCTGATGCTGATGGACATAGGTTGTGGTTCGCACGGGAGTGACGTCCCGGAAGATCAACTGGATCTAGCCAAGTGGTGTGTTCCGTATGAAGCAAAACGGATCGAGAGACGCGACGAGGCCGTTCGATCGTGGGCGAATTGAATATCGGTTTCGGTATCAGACTACCACTCAAACTACCTCTTCGTTTTTCCAGAAACCCCTCTTGATGCACCTCGGTGACGGTAAAAAGCTTGGACTGGCGATAGGAACGCGTCGTGGTTATCGAATCGTCGGGCCAAGAGCAGAGAGACAAGTTCTCATAGCGGACCAAGCAGGCAAAAGACAACCGGCTCGCTCGAAGGCAGCTACCAACCTGTGGACAGCCCGGGAATTGAAAGGAGTGGGGAGGATGGATGGAGAGGGGGTCGAGAAGGCAGGAGAGTCGTGATCACAAATAGGTCTGGGAGAGACCGGGAGTGCCTGGTTCTTATAAAGGACAGGGACCAGTGGGACGGGATTTGGGATTTAGGACGTAAGGTCCAAGACGAAGAGGGCGCCCAAAAGATTCAACAGTGCGGAATAAGAAGAGGGACAGGATGTATTAGAATGGTACAGGCAACAAGGACGGGCAAAGGCACTGTGGCCCCGGAGCGGATCAAAGTCGTGTCAAGTGAAATGGGGTGAGGTAGAGGAGGAAAATGAATGAAAATAGCATCTTCTGGGTTTTTTGTTTTCGTCGTGGAAAAGGGAATGGAGGGGGGGNGGCCGACTAAGGGTGAGCCAGAATAGAAAGAGAAAAAAAACGAAGGGAAAAAGCGCCCCTGGTTCGACGTCCTGGTTAGGTGGGATTACCTAACGCCGAGGTACCTGCTAGTTGGGAAGAGGACTAAAGTGACATAGCGAGCAAGGTAGCCTACGGGGTCTCCGTGGCGGGGGGGCGGAAGGAAGGAGCCAAGAGGCCAGCGATACTCCGTAGTTCCACCAAAACAGCAAGGCCAGGCAGGTGAATGGTGCCAACTGCTGGTCCTTCATCAACCTTAGGCCAAATGCAAACGGGATGCAAGGAACATGACGACAAACCTAGGCCCGACCGTGTGCTTGTGCGGCACGCGGTACGCGGTACGCGGTACGGACACCTTGGCTGCGAAACACGCCTACAACGGTAAACGCTCGAATCGTGCGGGCTACTACTATATTCGTAGCAGTATCCGACAGGATGGTTATGACGAAAGTACCAATCTTACGAAGTGCACTTATTTGACGTGCATGTCAACCCGTGGACGATCAGCACGGATGCCTTTTGCCCTACTTCATCTGGACGAGGGGGACTTGAGCACATGGATCGACGAACCATGGCCGAGACTAGCTACTGCGTACGTACGGCGGAGGGCTCAAGGCGTTTGGAGCACTTGGAGTCAATTCATGTTGGCATCGCAAGGCCGCATGCCGTTGCGAAATGGTGGGTGGTGATTCGGAAGGGGCACCGCCATGCCGTATTGCTCGACGTCACGCTACTGCCCCGGGTTTGAGATTACAGCAGCAGCCCCTTCCTCACCTCCTTTGTCCTTTGACCTCCGGCCTGCGGGTACTGCATCTAGGTAGGTTGGTTACGAGCATCACCTCGTCATGTCCCGAGTCAACAAATTGCGCCAAGCCACGGTTGCCATCAGCATCCGAAGCATTCATTCATTCATTCATTCAGCCATTCATTCATGTCACGGTCACACGCACCTTTTAGCTGTTTGGACCCCACCAGTCGCGCCCCCCTGTCCACCCTAACAGCCAGGTAGGTTGATCAAGATCATGGTGCAGTAGCCCAGCACAGCACAGCACTGGGCTAATGAAATACGACGTCTTCCTACAATACATCTGCTCTGGCATTCATGCCGTTTCTGGACGACAAAGAAGGTAGACGTCGACCGTTTCCTGGTCCTCCCTTTCACGCCTTTCCTATCCTGCACTGGGGCGCCAGATGGTTTGTGCACGCCATGAGCACATCAAAATAAAGCCCGCTCGAGCATCGATGGGTCTAAGGGACCACGGCTTGGCCCAGGGGTTGCATGGACTACCTGACGTACCGCACCTCTGTGCACGTCTCCGGCAGATCTGGGGGGGCTTCCAGAAGGACCAAGGCTCCGCCGCACACCGTTGCGTCCCTGAGGCCCGCCTCACCTGAACGCCCGCCACGCCTCGATCTCCTGATGCCGATGCGACATTGATGTCAAAGAAAGTGTGGGTGTCACGCACAACCGCCCAATCATTGATTAATGCACATATGCAAGGAGGCTTTTGAAAGACGCACAAGAACAAGAACACCACCGTACAGGCAGCAACATCACCAACATCGACGCCCAGGATTCCTCTTTGTTGCAGCGAAGCCGCTCCGTCTCCGGACAGCCCTCACACAGGAATGTTTAGCTTGTTTACGCCAGCGCATTGGCCCTACGGGAATCGTTGTGCATGAAGGCGACCGATCCATTGCACCACCCTTCCAGGAATATTGGCATCTTCTTCGCCAGCCTCTGTTGGTAGTGCTCTTCAGAGATTCTGTCGCGGCTTGGACCATTGGCTGCGTTTTTCCTTGCGAGGAACTCGCAGCATGGATAAATCTGCCCACCACGTCCATTTGAACCCTTCCATTAACTCGACGTAGATTGTCAAGTTGCAATGTCCAGCGTACACAATGCACTTACAGCACACGGACGAGCTACTTGTTGGTCCGCCTCGTCGCGGCGGAGCAGTTTACCGACAGCCTTACGGTCATCACTTCAATCCGCCGGTGTCTGAATAATGATCAAAATTGTTGAGAAGAGCCTTACCACGTCGTCCAATCAAAATCGAGAAGTGATATCATCAAACGTCCATCCAGGCAGAGATTGTTCGACATACCATTTCCCAGGGAACGAAGGCTTCTCTGTGACAAACAAGCTCCATGTTTTTCACCTTCGAAACGCAGGCCGGCAGGAAGGAGTGCAGCATGCTGACGTTTAGAGCCACTGGGGCCGCAATTCTCAGCCTGACCCATGTTGGCACCTCATCCATGAGAGCTGAGGCAGTTCAAGGCAGTGCGGCCGGGGGGGCGTGCGCTTCCTGGGCTTGACCTGCTCTGGCTGGATGGCCCGTGGGTATGCATGATGCAGCGGAAATTGCCCTAGCTATACCCGGAAGGTTTCTGGAAGCATTCTCAACAAGGCCGAGTAAGGTATTGTGCTCCCGAAACAAAGCTGCCTGATTGCCGCGGGCAAGCCATAAACGAGGCCCCCTTGCTGAACTCCGTACAGTACAGGCAACTGTGGTACTGTACACATTCGGGCTTCAGTTGAGAAACAGGTTGGTCGGTCGTATCAGAACTCTGAGCATGGGTCTGCAGCCATGATAGCCCATGATAGCCCATGCAGCTACCAAATGAGGCTCGCGAGGTCATTCCATCCCCCAGTCGCCTTCCACCTGTCAATAACGACGGATGTCGTTCCCTTCCATTGACCTTCCATTCATTCCGTGGACCATCCTCATTCCGTCTCGCTTCCTTTTCCCTTGTCTCCTCGTTCAGTGCATTGTTCGCATGCTGGCTACAGAACAGGTAAGTGCCGGACAAGGAGGGCGGCAAGTAAGCCATGAAAGGCGGCTTTGAGACAAAAATAGAGAGATCTGAAAGACGACAACCGCAATTCCTGACACGTCAAGGACCATTGCACAATTGCTCACTCCTCGCTCATTTAGCAACCCAGTTTCGCTCGTCACCTGATGTCTCTTCAAATACCAGCGCAAAGAAAGGTAGTGTGCCTTCTTCCGTCGTCCACACATACTATGCGATCCATGCGCTTCGCCCAGAGATCTGAAGAAGGGTGTCGCAAGCTACGGCCTGTGATGTGAGCCTGCTAGCCCGTTCGTTGTGCACGAGGACAAAATAATGTGGTTACATCGCGTTATGCAGCAAATTAACCTGCAGCCTGTATCTGCCACGAGATCGTCAATAGGACTGACTCTTCATTCAGGGTGCGAGTTGCGTCCTGGGCGTACTGTAGACGCGGACGTGGGCGAAGGTTACCAGGGCCCTCTGCCGGTGTCTACCTCAACTTGACTCGCGACCCGTCCTCGTGTGAAGACCGCTGTTAATGCTTGTGGAGCAGGCATTCGGGGCGAGCGACGAAGCCCACCCGGGCAGATCGTCGTTTGCAGTAAAGAGGATTCTGATATGCCTACCGCTTGGGTGGGAATCGGGCAATAGATGAGACAAGCTGACGGTTGGTTGCCGCGCTAGCTGCAACAGATGATGCGCCTGTCTGCTCACCAGCTCAAGGCACCGTGGCCGACGGACAATCTAGCTCTTGAGCCAGCAGTTTGCGAAGTTGCCAACGACCAAGCCTTGCCAAGTTGGCATCCACTTCCGGTTGAGCTGGCATTAGCTTACGCACCCCCGGGCATGCTTTGGCCTTACCATTTGATAACAGCCGCGATTCGTTACCTCTGAGGAGGTATGCGATCCTGGTGTTCCTTCCAGCGTCCTGCCATGCAACAAGCGTGTTGCGATTCACTGGAAGTATCCGATACTCCACCAGCCAAGAAATGGCACACAGGTGCCTGGTCACGCGACGTGGACACGGCGGTCTTTCCAGGGCGGCTACGGTAAACATTGACGCTGTCGATCATCGTCGTCTAAGCTTGACGCATTGTTTCCGTTTGCATTGAGCTTCTGGGATACTGATCCTTTGGCTCCGCTGCTACAGCCTACAGCAAAGTACGCACGCCTTGCGAAACTGCCGTTGATTTGTTCTTGCCACAGGCTCGACGAGAAGGGGTACCTAAGCCCTCGAGCCGTTGTTGGTCCTTTTCATTCCTACTTGCAGCAGCTTGCGTCATCCACTATCGCCCTACTCCAGCCTGCCTTTACCTGCCGACTGTCACGAAAAGACAGGCCTCCGCTCGGCTTTTCCTCTTTGGTTCCATTGGGCGTGGATTTCAGGTGACACCCCTGCTACACGCACCAGGAGTTTTGTCAAGGCACGGTGCACGCGCCTTGATCGCCGGCTAGAAAGCTTCCAGAAGGTTTTGGTGGCCATGGTCAGTTGAACGCCGGACGGAGCTCCGTGCTCGGCATCGTCGAGCCTATACGGGTAGGGGTGTCTCGGGACAACGACTGCCACGAGCTGCTTTCCGGATTGGATAAATAACCCTAGAAAGGAAACGACTTGCGAACTGCACCGTCGCTCTGGGCCGAGGGTTTCCACGAATTGTGAAGTTGGGACGGCCTCAGCCACAAACACTCTGGCGCTGTCACATCGTGAACCTGTCCTCCGGCACAGTTCGGCTAAGTCCAGTCCGCCTCGCTGTTCCCGCTTCCAAACCCTGATGCGACAGGTATGACTAGGTCGACTTAAGCTCATCTCATATCGAAGGGTGGGAATATAAAGAGCGGATTCGGATTACGACAACCTGGCCACCTCATGCACGTAGCCGACGATATCAAGCGGAGTCTCCGTGGTCACTGCTTGTAATGGTTCGGCAAAGCCTCTTGTTTCCGAAACGCGTGTTTGTACTTGAGCAACTGCGATGGAGGGTTCGGGCCTTCTATCTTCACTCGAAAAATCCGGTCGTCGCGCACTCGACTCGGGTTGACATCTAAACCACTAACCAGGGAGAACCCACCGTCCGTGGCAGTGCGGCTGCCTTCACCATCTCTATCCAGCTGCATGTACTTTCACGCCCCGACCGGCTCTCGATATTGAGTAGTCGAGGATGCGCGGCTGGTCAAAGGGATGGCGCGTCTCTCGTTTCATGGTCTAGGATGACTCTCTAGGCGGCTACAAGTTGTGCCGAATTCGCTTCAATTGTGCTCCCTTTGCAGAACCTGGGAAGACGGTTCGGCGTATTCACATGTGTGCGATCTGGATGAAATCCTGCTCCATCATTGCGTGGTCGGAAAAGCTTGTGAGTTCATCTTCTGACGTCAGGTCTGTGCATTGGGGTCTCCCCTCGCCCGATCTACGGCTCGGGCCTTGTGATGGTCGATGTGCCGGTCTAAGTTGGCGGCAGCTGGAACTGAATAGTGTCCATGGAGCCACCCGATGCACCGTGGTGCCTAGGATAGCATACCTTGTTGTTGGGGGAGCGTGCGTGGCCTGCGAGTTCGCCATGGCAAGCTAAATCGACGGGTATCGAGCCCTTCGAAGTTGTGTTCTTCAGACACAAAGGGCAGGTCTGCGCCGGCTGTACCCTGATTTGATTCCAGATACAATCTTTGGGGGGCTAGGACGGCAACCGATGATGTCTTGCCACTCTTTTACAGATACTCTGCAGCCTGTGCAGTCTTCAGCACAGGAGGGCATCGTGTTGAGCTGAAACGGCGTCGTGTATACGTTGATGGAGGGAAGATGCGTGTCGACGTGTGACGTGCGTTTATTGGTTTCTCAAGGGGTGGACATGGCTGGATATCAACGTGACGGTACGTGAACACACTATCACGGCCAGTCTACACCAAAGCTCATAACTTAATGGGCAATGGCAAGTACAACTACTTGAAGTGCAAAGTTGAACTAGGAGAAGTACAAACACATGCTGTTCCCACTCATCGTCATGCTCTAACCTTGCTCCCTGATCGGAAGCTCATCCTTTTTTTTTTTTTTTTACTACTGGGTAAGCCCACTCAACGCGATGCCGAAGGAGAAACGCTGAGAACCTGGAGCCTTGTTCCAGCGGTAGATTCTGCGGATTCAGGAAGCCCGTCAGCAAGTATTCAGTTTGCACTACCAGGAACGGGCGGGTGTGTGCGCCAACGGGGAGCGATGGATCACCATCCTGGCCACCGGGGAAAGGATCCTGCGAGTGATGGCGGTGGTGGAGTCAAGCAAAACCACCACACACCACACCTGCTTGCGGCTCCCACTTCCCCCCTAAGAATCTATTTCAGGCTTTGTAGTCAGAGGGGTTCCTCCTTTGGTGCTTATCACGAAAACGGGATGCTTGGGTCGAGGCGTGAGCCAGGTTGGCGGAACCGGCTCTGGGGTGACGGGAGCGAGAGAGTGGGCAGAAGTGAAGATTTCGTCTTTGACATGTGATGGATGTTCAGCCTTGCGGTTTCAGTAGAGGCATGGAAGATTTTTGGTTGTTTTCAATCGTGAATGGGGGCGGCGTGGCTTGAGCTCCAGGCTGCGTCCAAATCTGCCGTCGCCCGTCTCTCCCCCTTCGACCATTATCCCCATCCACATAGTAGAGAGAAAAGGAGTTGAAAAAGGCTATATTAATCAAGATTTCCTGCCTAACAAAGAAGACGAATCATACCAACCTCACACTTCCCTCACCAACGAGGCTCACCCCGTTCGACGGCGGGCGTCTCGACAACGTTCCTGTCAGCGAACGGGTTGTCGTCGTCGTCGTCGTCGTCGTCGTCGTCTTCGTCCTCGGCCTCACGCTGCTGCTGCTGCTGATGTGAAGGAGGCGCGGGCTTGGACGCCGGGGCTGGGCGGGGGGGTGCAGGGGGTCTGTGGGAGGAGGAGCCTATGCTGAGGCCGGCGAGATCCGGCGGCTGCGAGGACGTCGGGGACGTCGAGGCCATGGCTTCTTTGCCCTTGGCCGTGGCCACTAGTAGAAGAGCACACCCTTGGTCAGTTTTCTGGACTTCGGACCTTCCACTTTGCAGGGTCAGGGGGGGGGGTTGCTACTTACTCCGGTAAAGGTGTGCCTGCTCTGCGAGCTCGTCGTCGGAGTCGCTGTCGGCGTCGATGGAGCGATCCATCTGCTCGAAGGACATGAGCGCATGTACCAGCGTGTCGTTGGCGTGAAGTAAACCGCCCAGCCATTGCTCGTCTTCTACATTATGGATCTGCGGGCATCTGTTAATCTTGCATCAATCACAATGACACTCGGGGATATGAAGCACTAGGCAGGGGGACGCACGTAACGCAGCACCCTCCTACGGAGCTGCTTGCACGCCTCAAAGTGCTGCACGGCCTGCTGGTTGTCCGAGATGCGCTCCGTCTCGCGGTTGATGATCTGCAGCGCGTTCATCAGGTTGGTCGTGGCGATGGACGAGTCGGCAATGACGGACTTCATCTGCTCCTTCTCGGCCTGGAGGTCGAAGGGCTTGCGCTTCCCCTTGGCCTTGTCCTTGTCCTTCTTCTTGTCGCCGTGCGAGGAGCCGAAGAAGGACGACGACGACGACGCTGAGACGGAGGAGGACTTCTTGTGCGCGGGGGCTGCGGGCGTGTGTGCGGCGGTGCTGCTGGTGGACGGAGAGCCTGCGGCGGCGCGCTGCTGCGCTGCCCTCCTGGCCTCGGCTTCTTCCTCGTCGCCGAAGGGATTCGCCTCGGTCTCCTGGAGGACCTTGGAGCGCTCCTGCGTCACCACGGCCTTGCGTTTGGGCAATTCCTACCCCTGGGGGTTAGAATGGGTAAAACACTTGGGATTGGATTAAAAGGTCGACTCTGCTGACCTTGTGCAGGCGCGCCAGCTTCTCAAGGCCGGGCGTCTTGCCAAAGGCGGCCCACCCGCGGAACAGCTCGCGGCACTTGGCCTTTACGGCGGGGTCTGAGAGGTCGCTGGTGCCGCAGACGCGCAGGCGCTCGAGCAGCGGCTCGTCGAGGAAGTTGCGCTGGAACCTGTCGCCGGCGTTCTGGACGAGGCCGTCGAGGATGACGAGGGCGCGCAGCTGGCGGTGCACGTTGCCGTACTTGAGCTTCTTGCGAAGGGCGCGGGCCGCCTCCGAGGGCCCCGTCGCCTGCAGGCCGATGACCTCGACGAGGTCCGGGATGCCGCTGAAGTCATCCTCCTCGTAGGCCTCGGCGGTGAGGTTCTCGATGGTGACGGTGACCGCCGAGAAGGGTTTCTTCTGGGAAGGGGGAGGGGGGGGTGTGTTAGTCCAGGAGCGGTAAGAGCGTGGTGCGGTAAGCTTTCGGGTGACCCGGCATGCTCGGTGAAGCCATCGCCGTCTTTGCTCATACCTGTTGAAACATTGTGAAAGTGATAAGGCCAAGCCTAAGGGTCGGATCTTGGACCCGCGGTTCAGGTCAGATGATTCCTGGATACCGGCGACATCAAAGACAAACCCCAGAGGGTTAAAAAAAAAGAAGGAGAAAAAGAGAGAAGAAAGTGCCCCGTCCGCTCCGCTGCTCCCCCGAGAGCGGTTGGTGTTGCAAGCCTTGGTTATCAATGCGCCTCGAGACTGCGCCCCGCGTGACGTCGCACTTGGGCCCCTCGGCGGGCTGCAGGAAGCGCGTGCAGGGTAGGGGGGACGTCGTGAATCGCTGCGTCTGTCTAGGAAGCCGGCCGAGCCCTGGGTTCGTGAATGTGTCAAAGGGCGGGCGGCGGGTCGAGGAGATTAGGCAGCGGTCTGTTGAATGCTCCGGCTAGGTCCTGCTGGCGTGTGGCTCCTGCGGCGCGGTCCGGCGCAACGCATCGACGACGGCTCTGGTGGTGGTTGATTGGGGGCGTTTTGGTGGGGTAAGACGCGATTGCGATTGTCTTGTGGTTGCGGCGAGGGGCAATTCAGCAGGCAACACGGTTCTGGTTAACGGGCACCTACCCTGGATCTTGCTCGCGTTGCTCCTCCGGCTCCGGCCGGTCAATGAATGTAGCAGCCAAGCCGTACAACCATGTCGTCGATGGTCAAGGTACAACCGACACGTCATTTGGCTACTGATCGATAGGCAAGAGGGGTTTTGTAGGGTTATCATAGCAATATCCCATCACCTGCCAAGACACCATGCAAGATCCGTTTTCACATAGCAGTGACTGAAGGGTACTCGACCGCAGGTATTCCTCACCAACAGGCCGATTCCTTCCAGCCGTACATTGTATCACGGCAGCCTACACCTCCCGAGTGTGACAATCTTTACTGCCTATTCCACCAACCCCCCCACGGTACAGCGGTCATGTCATCCGTCACCAGTATCGCATGACCTCCCGGCATTGGTCACATCCTTCCTCATCTCTACCGTCGCTGGCTCTGCCGGGCGCCCGAGCCCTTCGCATTTTCGCCTTTTTGCTCATTTTTCACCAAATTGACCCGCATCACTTCAGCGCCCCTTTACCACCTTGGCGCAACCGGCCATTAGTTCTCCTTCTTGCCGGCCTGCCTCTCGCGCTCGCGCTTGGCGTAAATCTCCGCAGTGAAGGGGTCCTCGTAGCGCAGCGCCACCAGGTACACCAGGATGACCTCGATGGTCAGGAAAATACCGGCAGGCTTCCCGTACAGGAGAGAGGTTCCCAGGAAGTTCATCGACGAGCCTACGTACATGGGAGCGCTGACCACGTTGAAGGGGAAGCCTGTCACCATCTCGTCCATGAGAATGCCGAAGTAGTCACCGAGAAAAGTGCCTGTGATCCCAAGCATCCACGTGGAACTGATGACAAACAGGTTTCCGTAGAAGAGCAGGATCCAGCCCGCGGCCTCAGAGTACGGCGACAGCAGGACTGGGTGCGAAGGCTGGTCGGTGATGGCGGTCTTGAAGAGGTAGTCGCGCAGCATTCCCAGGGAGAAGATGGTGGCTGCGAGCGCGTAGCAGGCGGGGTACGGGCGGCCGCCGAACAATCTGGTCAAGATCTTATTGTGGTACTCTGTTCAGTCGTGCATGGGTTAGCTCTGGCAAGCATCACTGCAACGGGACGGCATGCGGACCTTGACGGGCAACGATGCTGTGATGAGGTCAGCTTGCGGCCGTCCGTCGTTGAGGCTGGCGCACTTACTTCCAGAAGAGCGGATTGAAGGCAATCGAAGCTGCCGACACTGTTCGCAGGCGAGGGCAAAGTCAGAGCACTGTCTCATCCCGCAAGAGCTGTAGAATCGACCTACCGAAGAGGCTTTTCTTGCTCAGGTCGACATAATTGACCAGGTCGCCCACCTGGCTCAGCACATCGCCCACTGAAGTCATGACGCAGGAGCTATTCAGGCCAAGTCAATCGGCCGAGAGGAGCACGAAACTGAATTTGCGCGACAAATCTGCGCCAGGAAAAAGGGGCACGGAGGGGTGTGGTTACTGGAAAGAAGAATAAGAGTGAGAGAGGAGAGGGAAGATATGATTAAAACAGAAAAGGGAAAAAAAAAAAAAAAAAGAATGATTGAGGGTTGACGAGCAGGTACACACGCGAAAACCAAGCGTCCAGCTGGGAGTGGAGATGAGGAACAACGAAGTCTTGGAGTGACAAGCCCCCCCGCATGCGTCATTTCGGGTATACACTCAGGTCCCGGTGGAACGGTAGCGAAGCCTGCCGAAGCTACAGGCAGCTCTGAGGAACTCGGTTCGTTGAAGCAGAGCTCCAGAGCCACCGCGAGCCGTGAAATGACTTGGCTTCTCTGCTAGGACGCAATTGCATCGGAATGGGGCTGGAAATTGGTAAAGAGTAGCCTGTGTAACTACTAATGTAAATGCCTGCAATGTAAGTGAATAATGGACCTGTGTGGCATGTAAAGGTATCGCTAACACCCCGGCAACATGAAAAACTCATCGTGCCATCCAAATACGCCCTGTCCTCGATGCCTGTATCTCAAGGTACAGTGCTTCCCAAGGGTTGAATCTGTACCAGATGCCAGATGCCAAATGCCAGATGCGACGCGCACAATGCTGAACCTCATCAAAGACGTTCCAAAGCAAATCCCGATTGACCTCCCACTACCGGCGGTTCCTCGTTTTCTTGCCAGCCGTTGCCGTATCCTCCTCCTCCTCGTCCTGTCCCTTCTTGAGATCCTCCGTTAGGCCCCATTCCTCCTTGTCGTACCAGTCCTCGCCGTCCGACATGTCGCGGTTCGCGCCGCAGTGCGCCTCTGCCTTGGACCAGTGCAGCACCTCGCTGCGCAATCGTTGCGCCCGAAGTAGACCCTGGTGAAGCTTGCTCGCCCCACGGCACACCTCTTCCTGCTTCTGGACATACAATGCGAGTAGCCTTCGGACATCCTCTGCCTCCGGCTCCGGGAGTCCAAGGTTGCGGTCTGGTTTGGCGCCCGCCGGTGGTAGGAATAGGGGGTGAATGAAGCCCTGGTCTAAAGCCTCGGTTGTAGCCGTGAGTCCGAGGTTTGATCCCGTTTCTCCAGGACCAGATCGGAGGTTTGGAAGGGCGCCGGAATCGGGCCCTAAGTTGGGCTTGTCTTCGGCCGCCCGCAGCTTTGGAGGCTCTTCATTTCTTGCGGCTGCATTACTGGGCTCTCCACTGCCTGTCTGAGGCGCCGCATCGTATCCCTTCTCCTTTTGCAATTCGCCGGTCGCCGAGCTACCTTTCCCTGATTCCTCCACGCTTCTGTCTGCGGCCGGGTGTGGACCTACGTTCGTCGCTGTTGCTTCGGACGCGTCTGTCATGGAGACATCGCCGTTCTCGACAGCTTCCCGGGGCTGATCATGCTGTCCTGGTTTCGGGCCGCTTGCACTGTCGCCGTTCGTGTTGGTAGGAGAGGCATTTGGCCCGGCTTCTGCTTTCGCTTTCGAAAGACTGAGGAGATATTGGGCCACATGATCCTCGGTATAAAGCTCGGCGTCGTTCGGACCGACCATCGTTGAACACGGCATCCACGTGCCGTCACCGCAGAGAGCTGTCCACAAATGGCGGACTTGCCATAGCGACTGATTCTCCTTTCGCATGATTCCACAACTTTGCCTAATAAGCTCTGTAAGTGTCGAAGACGTAAAAGGCTTGGAGAGTGTCGGGTGGGTCGGTAAATCGGTAGATGCTGTCAATGGTGCGAGGATTTCTGGCCGCTGTTAGCACTTGTTTGAACAGAACGAGGGGCCATGGTTGCAACGAACGTTCCAGCCGGATGTTGGCGTAGGGGTTCAATGGAGCCGAGGCGGCGATGGCGTCGTCAATGCGGCCCTCGTCTTCGTCGCTATCTATTCGAAGCCCTTCGTCATCGACGAGAGGCGTATTTCTGCTAATTATAGACCTCCTAATGCCAGCATATTCGATAATCTGCGACCAAGCACAAGTCAGCAACCACGGCTGGCGCAGTCGAGCATACGGCTGCGGCCGAACGAACCTCCTTGTACGCGCTCGGCCCTGTCGGAGGAACTAGTTGACCTTTATGTGCGAATCGCGCCCGTTTCTTAAGTTTGTGGCCACGGTTGGTGTAGTGGTCGATCTCGGAGTCAGAGTCGCTCTCTGTGCGCAGCCCGCTATTAGCATGCCGTACCACTGAGCGCGTCTTGGGCATGAGCTTACCATAAGCTTTTCTCTTGAACGCCTTCTTCATCCCCGCTATCGTCTCGTTAAAGAGGACTTGCTGACTCGCCATGGCGGGCAAGTCGCCGGACGAACCGCCGTTGCGGTTGGGGTCACGGATCGGGCTGTTTACAGAGGGGAAGACTATGATGGCTCAAGATGCCGTGATGTAATCGTATGCGTGGTTGTGGCAATTTTCTCGGACCTCTGAAATATCGTAGGTAGACCTGTTGATTGGAAAACGTGAATGCGCGTTATGCGAGGGTATTTTTCGCTGTCGAGATGCTGGGGGGAGCGGAAGGGTGGCAGGACTGACGAGGCTGCCCACCTTGGAAGCACCCCATGATGGCACTCTTGCGCTACGGCCAATTAAACGACTGCTTGGCTCCTCGGGCGGTGAGGCCGACTGGTTACATAAACATTAGTTCAACCGAACATTAGGCGCGTATTCCCCGCCAACCATTACGGTAAAGCTGACGATCACAGCAGGCAAGTGAGGCTCCGGTCGCAGACTACGTGGGGGAGTAAGGGCGCTGACAATCGCATCCTAGAATCCATGTATCTGGCGCAAGGAATCTGGGGGACTCAGGTGAATGGAGCTTAGGAATCGTTTTGCGCGTACTCCATACTATTCCCTGATTCAAGCTGCACGACCAATAGTATTCACATTCTACAACCGAGCTCGGCCGGAGCAGGGAAACCGGGTCCGGTCTTGAATGCTCTAGACGGTGGGCCATCTCCCTGACGAGTAATCACATACTCTCCATTAGCACACGAAGCCCATCTTGGAACCGTCTTCATAAGATCTTGCGAAATAGTTGAGCTGACCATTCATCCAGTCATCATTATTGAATTTCAGCTACTTTGGTTTTGTTGGTTGAGTCAGTAACCTTCCGTGGCCCCCTATGCAACGGTAACAGTAACTTCGCCAACAAAGGTCTCGCTGTCGGTGCCGACGAGGATGGTAAACTCGCCAGGCTCGACGACGTATTCCATTCTGCGATTCCACAGACCCCACTCCTGCACACTGAGCTCAACCTCGACAGTCGTGGTCTCACCAGCCTCGATGAAGACCTTGTCAAAGCCCTTGAGGACGTGGCGCGGCAGGTCGACGCTAGCAAGTTCATCGCGGACGTAGATCTGGACGACTTGGGCACCGTCATGGTCGGACTCGTTGGTGACATCGACCGAGATAGTGACGGTGTCGTCGGCAGACAAGCTTGTTGCAGAGGCGCGGACGTTCGAGTACTCAAACGTGCTGTAGGACTGACCGTAACCGAAGGGGTACAGAGGAAGTGGGTTCTCCAGAACGTAATTGTGGCCAAACACCATGGTTCCGTTGGGGTAAACGCGGCCAGGATCGGGGTAGGTGCGGCCAGACCGCAAATGGTCGTAATAGATGGGCAGAGTGCCAACGTCGTACGGGAAGCTCACGGACAGCTTACCGGATGGGTTAACGTCGCCGTACAGAACGTCGGCCAGAGCGTGGCCACCCTCCTCACTCTGATAGAACTGCTGAACCAGGGCAGCGGCATCCTCGGAGATCCAAGGCTCAGTGATGGGCTTTCCGGAGCTGTAGACCACAACAGTAGGCTTGCCGGTATCGATGATGGCCCTGACCAGGCGGGGCATGGCGCCGACGAGCTTCAGATCATGCACATCGACGTGCTCGCCAGTAGTGGCGTTCAAACCGGCCCAAAGTTCGTTCTGATCACGCGACCATGTACCAACGACGACAACGGCGACGTCGGCAGCCTCGGCCGCAGCAATGGCCTCGGCAAAGCCGGACTCATCGTTGGACCACCGCTCGCAACCCTGGGTAAAGGTGACGGTACCCTCGCTTGCAGCTTCGATGCCATCAAAGGGAGTCACGCCACGGTACTGCGACCTGTAGATGACGTAGTCACCATACTATCAAAAGGTTAGACGCAGACCAATGGCAGATGTAGGGCGACCTTACGTTGACATAGCCGTGTCCCATGGGGCCAATAACGGCGACGTTGGCATCCTTGCTCAGGGGCAGGATGTTGTCATGGTTCTCCAGGAGAACAATACTCTCCGCGTCGAGATCCCGCGCAAGTTGCCTGTGCTCGGGAGTGTTGATGTGGTCCCAGATCTCGTCGTCGGGCACGCCGGTGAAGGGCTCCTCGAAGAGTCCCATCTCGAACTTGACGCGAAGAACTCGAGCAACGGCAGTGTTGAGCACCTCCTCGTCAAGAGATCCAGACTCAATCATCTCGGGGATGACCTCGAAACTGTACCGACCGCCACCCATCTCCACATCATTACCGGCCGTAAGAACCTGTAATGGTCAGCAGTGTGCCCTGAGCCGGACATGACAACGTGGCTAACCTCAGTAGTGATGCATTCGTTGTCATCTCTGGCACAGATGGAGAAAGCGTCCGCAACGCGGGCGGTACCTCCAGCATCCGAGATGACAAAGTAATCGTAACCCCACTCGTTTCGAAGAATGTCGGTTAAAAGATGGTGGTCGGCAACAGTGGGCACTCCGTCGTATGAGTTGTAGGAAGACATGACAGACCAGGCGCCACTGTCCATGATGGCGCGCTTAAAGGGGGGAAGGTAGAGTCGTCTCAGCTCGCGCTCGCCTCCGTGAACAGGACCGGTGTTGATACCCTGCTCAGGGGTACCGAAGGCAGCCTGTAGACGCTTAGCAAACGTTCTCTAGATCAGGAGTATGAGGCGTTCTTACAAAGTGCTTGACCTGGGCAGAAACGCCACCATCCTGCAGACCCTTGGCGAAGTGGTAGCCAAGCTCACCGGCGCTTAAGCAAGGTTAGACCAAGGAACAGAGCGCAATCTGTGTTGGTGGTGGACTTACAGGTAGGCGTCCTCGCCGAACGTCTCCTCCACTCGACCGAACCTCTGCTCCCTGGCGAGATCCACCACGGGGGAGAAGAGCTGGTTGACTCCGAGAGCACGAGCCTCGTCGGCAATGGCATTTGCCATTTGTTCGACGAGTCGGCGGTTGAAGGCGCAACCAATAGCAATGGGGGAGTTGAAGATGGTCGCGTTCACGGCAAGGAAACCATGTAAGCCCTCGCTCTGGATGAAGGTTGGGATACCTAGTTTCCATGTTAGCCCATACGGAAAGGCAAACCAAAGTGGGCAGGGAGGACCGAACCGAGTCTAGTTTCATGAGTCAAATAGTCCTGTGCGATCCTCGCACCCTCCTTGAGGACCTCGGGCTCGGCGTAGAGACCGGTCCAGATGGCATGGGAACGCCTCTCCATGACCCACTCGAGACCGGTTTGGTTAACGCGGCCAGTCTCGAGGTCCAGGTAGTCTCTGATGTCTCCCTGGATCAGCTGAGAGGTCTTCTCCTCGACCGTCATGCGTCGGAGAAGATCATTGACTCGGTCCTCAACAGTCGCATTGGGATTCTTGTAGACGGGAATGCAGTCGGCTGCCTGAGCGACGGCTGCCAACGCAATACCGCAAAGGGCAGTAGAGTACTTCATGTTGACGAAGCGGAGGAAGGCAATGACCGCGTCAACCTGGGAGAAGGACGAGAGCGTGGATGTCAGCACACATTGAGGGGGCCAGCTGCCGGCCGCGTATTATATGAGCAAACTGGCCATGGCAGCGCAGAATATCCAACCGAGGGCCAAGCCGTCGACAACCCTGTGATGCGAATTCATCCGTAAAAAAACGACCAGGGGCACAAGTCTTCTCCGCACCTTGAATCTCACGAGTTGTCTGCACGAAGGCGATTGTCCAGTTGGACTCGGGGGCACAGAGACCCCTGTCTCCTGCTGTATGCGGAGAGCAATTCCTCCAGCAGTCGTCATTACGGTTAAAGTCGAAGTGAACTCGACAAGCATCGTGTAGCATCTTGGCACCACATGGCTTGAGTCGATCATGCCGACGGGGATGATTGAAGGTGTGTCATGGGCCAATGCCGCGTTTACTTACGGGAGTCGTCCCGACATCCCTAGTCCCTCTCCACGAACTAGGCCTAACTCGAGGGAGTAGTGCAGGTCTTGTCTTGGGGAGAAGCCTTCGTTGATGGCAAGACAGAGGCAAAATTGGAGAAGCATGGGGAATCTGGGGTTTCCGCACAAGCCCCCCATGCGGGGTGAGGCTGCCCTAAACGTCAGGGGCCCGAGCGGCCTGGCATGTCTGGTACCCTAAGCCGTGCTGTGCAGGTGAGTCAAGGTGTGCCCTACAGGGCTCGCTGAACAGTTCCCCTCATCTGCGGAATGGATAGTCGGGTGGGTGGATGATGGATCATCTACCTGGTAAGCCGACTATTTCCTTCACGAGAGAGAGAGACTTTATCCGTGCAGCTAGCAACTCGAAGGATGGGATAGTACGGTGGGCGGCCTGGGCGGTTTAGTAGGAAAGGCAGGGGGAGCGGCGGAAAGAACGAGCGGGGAATTTCAAGCGAAAATATCCTTCGGAAAACGTTGGCCCTTTCTCCAACTGCAAGTCCCGGCTGGGCAAAGGAATAGCCCACCAATAGTCACCACCTCGGTGCCAAATCCTCCGGCTGGCCATCTTGGATAAATTCACCAGCATGAACCCACTGAGGCTTCGCTGACACCCGCCGCGTCCCCCCACCGCTCGGCGACGTGCGCGCCCAGCGCGTGCCTACGATGGGGGCGATGGGGGCGTTTGGGCTCCTGCGGGTGATGCTCTCGCGATCCTGATAGGCTCGGTCTCGGGTTCGGCTCGGTGTGACGGACGCATCCCGCAGGGACACAATGTAGCCGGATTCCCCACCAACTAGGCATTCAGCCGTCGGCTGGTAGAAGTTGGGGGCGAGGGGGTGAGGGGGAGGGGCAGACCCTGGTGCCGTGATGGTGGCCGTGGTGCCAGTAACGACTCGCAACAGAAACGTCATCTGCAAATGCGTCTTCACCAAGGATTTCCAAGAGGTAATAAATCAGTTTCTCGCCTTTCGCTTTACCTCTTCCAGCCGGCTACCCATCGAGCATTGAATCCTTCCTTGTCCAGCTCACTGTCGTCATCATGGTTCGCCTCAGAGATGGCATGTGGCTTCCCGCCGAGGATCTCCATGTCGAGTATGCCGAGGAAGTCTATGAGATTACCCCTCAGGAGGACCAGCAAAGCCTGAGCCTCCTGTGCCCTACCCGCAAGATCTTCTCGCGTGGCAATACCCTGAACCAGCCTACTGTTACTCTGGTACGCCCAATCGTCTTCCGTACCTCTCGGTATAAGTGAGACTTTGGAGTCTATATCAAGCTAACCGTGCCCCCCCCTATCCAGGACATAAAAGCCGAGATTGACGGCGTCATCTCCCTACAAGCCACCCACTTTGACGGTGCCCAGCTTAAAGGTCCTCATTTCGAGCTGTTCCCCGACGGGAAGCCTACTGTCGACGGCCAGGTCGTCAAGGGGGACAAAGGCACCACTCTATCCTCAGGGTCCCTCTCGGCCACCATCGACCCCGCCGACCACACCTTCGGAATCAAATTTCACAGCACCGATGGATCCAAGCAGCTTACCGCCATGGGCCCCCGAAGCGTTGGGTTTGCCTATGGCCCGCAACCAAGCCACCCAATGCAGCTTGGCGACCTGAGAAATTTCAAACACTACATGTTCTACCAGACGAACCTAGCCGTAGGCGAGAGCGTACACGGTCTCGGTGAGCGCTTCGGTGCTTGGAACAAGGTCGGCCAGGATGTCACCCTCTGGAACGCCGACGGTGGCACCTCAAGTGACCAAGCCTACAAGAATGTATCTTTCTGGATGAGCAACAGGGGCTACGGAGTCTTCATCGATAACTCAGGCAAAGTTGAGCTGGAGATTGGTAGCGAGAGATGCACCCGGGTGCAGACTTCCGTCGAGGGACAGAGGATCAAGTGGTACATCATCTACGGCCCAACGCCAAAAGAGGTTTTGAAGAAGTACTCCATCCTGACGGGCAAGCCTGGGAAAGTACCGACCTGGAGCTTTGGCCTTTGGTTGACCACCAGCTTCACCACAAACTACGATGAAGCCACCGTGAACTCGTTTCTCGAGGGCATGAAGGCCCGCGGCTCTCCGGTTGACGTGTTTCACTACGACTGCTTCTGGATGAAGGCTTTCACCTGGACCGACTTCGTTTTCGACTCGGAACGTTTCCCAGACCCCAAGGCCCAGATTGCTCGCTTGAAGGAAAGCGGACTGTGTAAGAAGGTCTGTGTGTGGATTAACCCCTACATCGCACAGCACGGAGCCGCTTTCAAGCATGCCGCGGACAACGGGTACCTTCTCAAGCGAAAGAATGGCGATGTTTGGCAGTGGGATCTGTGGCAAGCTGGTATGGGTCTCCTGGACGTGACAAACCCCAAGGCTGTGGAGTGGTACGTTGAGTGTCTCAACGGGCTCTTCGATAAAGGTGTCGACGCCATTAAGACAGATTTTGGCGAGCGCATCCCAACCCTTGATGTGCAGTGGTACGACAAGGACGTTGATGCCCACAAGATGCACAATTACTACGCGTTCGCCTACAACAAGATTGTTTACGAGGCCTTGCAGAAGAGGTACGGCAAGGACGAAGCTGTTCTGTTCGCTCGTGCTGCCTGCGCTGGCTCTCAGCGACTGCCCCTGCAATGGGGAGGCGACTGCGAGTCCACTCCTGAGGCACTGGCTGAATCTGTTCGTGGAGGCTTGTCCATGGGACTCAGTGGGTTCTCGTACTGGAGTTGTGATATCGGTGGATTCGAGGGCTACCCACCTCCCTGGATTTACAAGCGCTGGGTCGGCATGGGTCTGCTGTGTAGTCACAGCCGTTTGCACGGCAGCAATTCCTACCGCGTGCCTTGGACGATCGATGACGATGACGAGACTGAAGAGGGCTGCTCGAAAACGCTGGCAAAGTGGACTGCGCTCAAGACTCGCCTGATGCCGTACATTTATGCTCAAGCTATTGAATCGATGGAGGGCGGCATTCCCACGTCCCTCCGTGCTGTGGCTCTCGAGTACCCAGATGATCCCACTGCTTGGTACATTGATCGTCAATTCTTTGTCGGTTCTCAAATTCTGGCGGCACCTGTCTTCGAGGAGTCTGGTGAAGTCGAGTTTTATCTGCCGAAAGGCAAATGGACTTCCTACTTCACCAACGAGGTCAAGACTGGCCCTGGCTGGTTCAAGGAGAAGCATGCTTTTGGCACGCTCCCGCTTTACGTGCGCGAAAACACGATCTTGGTTCTTGGAAACAGAAAGCAAGTCGGCGCTGTCTATGACTACACGACAGACGTGGAAGTCGCCCTTTACCAAGCCGCTCCCGGCACTAAGACGGCGATCGTGGATCACGACGGCAACAAAGTCGTGGAGCTTGAAGTTGGAGAGGACGGAAAGCTGAAGGACACTTCGGCCCTGAAGGGTGAGATCAAGGTCTCCGAGAGCGGCCGTGATCTAGAAGGCGACGCTCCCGTCTCGATTGAGAGTCTGTGAACCAGACCCCGGTTCACTGTCGAACAGATTGAATGGTGGGCGGTTTTAGACATATGAATTTCTATAATTATTGAGCGAGATAGAGAACTAGGAATGGTATCTGATTCTGATTAGAAACGTCGAACTACAAAACGCGAATTGCAGCCAAAACAAGGCTCTCCAACAAACACACACGCATGGAATTAGAACTGACAGTGAGCTTACCACCCCTCCAATAGCCACATGGGACGGTTCACCGACGGTTTCTGGCACCTAGCCTTGCAATCATGCCGATGATAAGCGCCTACCACGAATTTAGAAAGAGCATTTCGTATTCATGATGCGTGGCGGCGAATTCGACGTGACTTAACGACGTCCGTTGGGCGCTTGTTCATCTATGGCCCGGCTGACAGATTCGGGAGAGTTGGTGATCTCTTCGAAGGACTGGAGAACGTCAAAACCCATGGCCACGAGCGGCTCATACGTATCATCCACCGCCTATATGTATTAGTCCAACAGGCATGTCAACGTAACTAGGCTCTGGGGGAAAGACAAAAACCTACCCAGGTCAAGACCGTCTTTGAGGCCTTGTGGCTCTTATTCTGCCGGACGCCCATCAGCGCCAACCCCTGAAGGACGAGCGCTGCCTGCGGCGCCGGCGGCACGACCGGCGCGACGACGCCCCCGATATCCTCGGTATGGGACATAAGCGCGGGGAAAAAGGGGACGAGCGGGCTGTGTTGGCGGCAGATGATGATGGTTCCGAGTAGGCTGCCCGTCGAATCTTTGGCGCGGACGATGCCGCACGCCTTGGTCTCGGAGAGAGCAAATCTGTAGAGCTCCAGAACCTCTGGGTTGGCGTTGGTGAGAACGTGGCTCAACACGCTCTCTGCGTTGTCCAATCCGTGGATGAGATCGAAGCCGATGTTGGCTCTCTGGATGGTCTGCAGAAGCCCTTCGGGGACTGACCAGCTTGCGAGGTCGGAGATGACCAAGTTGGTCAGCCTCCTGGGAAACTGAGTATCCCAGCCGCTGTTGGTGAACCAGTTTTTCACTGTGATTACCTCCATGTCCATGGGAATGCCTAGGAAGACTCCTGGGAACGACATGCCGATCTGGAGTTTCTTGAGGCCTCGCTGCTGCGTGAGATTCTTTAGGGCCCGCCGATGAAGGGCCCTGCCGATTGACATGTTGCGCTTCGCTGGGTCTACAAAGATGGCTCCCAGGATACCGGTGCCGTGTGCAATGTAAGTGGCAACAAAACCATAGAGCGCCTGCGTGCTGCTGTTGCGCACCACGAAGTGGGACTCGGCAATGTTGGGATTGAAGAGGTTGAAGGTGGCCGCTGTTGTAGTCCTGAGGAAGTGCAGGTGGGCACTATCCCGAAGCACAGCACGAAGCAGCACCTCCAGGGCAGCGGCGTCCCGGTCCTTGTCGTACTCGTCGACGAGCCAAGGTTGCCGTGACTTGAGAACCTTCTTGCTCTTACGCAAAGTGCCTGGCAATGTCCCGCGAGGATGGAACTCGCCGACCAGCACTCGGGCTAGAGCGTGCATGGCATTCTCGGTAAAGTCAAAGGTACATATGTACGTGCCTATGGATTTGTCCATGGCAAAGTCGTACGGGGAGCTCACGGCAACTACAATGAGCTGTTTTTTCTGCCCTCGGCTTCTCAGCATGGAGCACATCATGTCGACATGTTTAGTGAAGCCCGCCTGGTAGAGATTTCGGTTTGCATCAGCCGTGACGATAATGATGCATGACGCTCGGTTGATCAGGTTCTCATGCACTGGGGATTCATTAGCCTGGTGCGCTCCGACAGCAGGGCTTCGCAGAAGAACGTTACCTGGTCGTACGCCATTGGCGGTGTAGCTCGTATGAAGTAGTTTCTCGTTGCGAGATCGAGCCAGCTCTTTGCCGAATTCTCTAAAGACGCCCTCTCCGCTCATTATTGCGCCCCTGTCGTGATTTCTGTGTACCCACCTATCATGGTTTGTTGGTGCTCCAGCCTGATTATGTTTGGATTCGAGGATACTCTTGGTGAGGGATGTGGCTGGAAGGGGTTTGACAAGAGGGGTAAGTAGGAGGAGCTCCTCGCCAGGGTGCATCGACGCCGCAAGAGGCAGCAGTTTCTCGTTGTCCCGCATGACCGTGATGGAGTCATCGTAGGCGCGTCGTGACAAGGCAAGATGAGAAGGATGCAATTGTGACAAGAGGGAGATGCCTGGAGGGTTTAGGGCCTTGGACCAGGAAGTACATGTCGATTTCAAATGTAGAACACGCCTGAGCGAGGTCAATATGCGTTCTTTGGTAATGATGCCGTTTTCATAGCCTAGTTTGAGACCCTTGATGGCTTCCACCTGCACATCGTATGCGCGACAGAGCAGGACAAGGTCACACCCGGCCTCCACAGCCATGACGACACCGTTCTGGACTCCAAGATCATGACTGAGGGCCTCCATCTCGAGGCACTCGGAGATGGCGACTCCCTTGAATTTCAATTCGTTTCGAAGGAGATCGTCGACGACTTGATCGGATAGACAGGCATGGCTGACGTTCATGGACGGGTTTGAGATGCCACAGCCGCCGACAAACATGGCGTCAAGCTTACCCGAAGCAATGGCGTAACGGAAAGGGACCAGCGCGCTGAGACTGAGTTCCTCGAGCGTCTGAGTTATGATTGGCACATCCAGGTTGGACCCGAGGAAGTCGAGATTGCCGTAGGAAGGAAAATGCTTGCCACAGGAGGCTAGACCAGCATCTCGGATACCGTCAATCGCAGCCAAGCCGTACTGGGAGACCTCCTGCGGATCGTCTCCCGTGGCCCGCACGCCCAAAGGCTGGTATCGGGCATTGTTCAGCACGTCCAGGACAGGGCCAAGCATCAGGTTCACGCCGCACGCCGAGATCTCCGTGGCCGTGGCCTTGGTTACTTCGTAGGCCAGATCAGGCCGTCCAGTGGCGGCAATGCCCATTGCGCTCGGAAACTGACAGACATAGTCCTCGTCGAACAAACTGTTGACGCCGCCATTTTCCTGATCAAGGGCTATGAGCAGAGGTTGCGGATGGCCGGCCTTTTGTGCAATAGTCTGCAGTTCTTGTACGAGCCTTGCTGTCTGCTGGGCAGCTGGAAAGGCACAGTCAGTATCAGCATATCGAGATGCGAAAGACAAGCACGTGGGCGATCAGGGCATGTCGTCACCTGCATGCAGCGGGCTCCCATTGAATAAAACACGTGTATGAGCTTACATTTCAGATTCTTAGCCGTTAAGATGATGGAGCCTAGATGATGATCTTGAATCAAGCTCCGAATCTGAGGCGTCACTTCGGTCCCATCCCAGCCCATCAATAGGGTCTGGCCAATCGCCCTAGAAACCCGACATGAGTTAGACAGACCACCAAATCAACAAGAATCGTAGTGTCCCAAGGGTCATGGCGTGAGAAGATGCGGGCTGGGGCCCCGGCCAGGGCCATGTCAAAGGCCACGGCTTCCGGCCGAAGCGGAGACGACAAAAGTGATGCGATGGAGACATGCAGTTGCGTCGCCGCTGCCGGCGCCGTGGCCGTACGTACCAGTCAATGTCCTGCCACAGTGGGTCCAGACCAAGATCTGCATAGTCGGAGCTGGTCATGTTGAATGTCTGCCGGAAGCTGCGGCGGCTTCCTGTCACGTTATCGTGGGCGGCATAGCTGGCCTGCGAGTAACAATGAGATGAGGCTGTCGTGGAGGCTTTGGCTGAGGAGGGGTGCTCGTTACCATGGCGGGTAGGGCTAGAGCGGCAGGGCAGACAGACAGCCGCCTGTAAATGCCCGCCCGTGCTCTGGAGAGTGAGTGTACCTGCTATAGGTACCTAGGTAGGTGGGTAGCAGAGGGCGGAGCCGCTGTAGCGGATAAAAGCCGGCTAGGATGAGCCAGGTGTGAGCAATTGCTGGCTGACTGACTGACCCAGAGGTAAGGTATCACTTCCTACTAGGACGAGATCTAGCGCCCATCGGGTTGCCTTTTTGGGCATGTGGATGAGGGCGTGACGGCCGTAGGCGTGGGGGCTGCTAGCCGGGCCACAATCCCTCACAAACAAGTCAACGTTACATGGTTTTCTTCGCCCTCCTGCCCTCCTGCCCTCCTGCCCTCCCTCGCTTTCTCGTGCGCAACGGGACGAGAATGTGCGTCCATCCACCTCATTCTCAGTGGTGGGGGAAAGGGTCTAGAGCTGGGCCGGCGCGAATCCATGGTGGTATCCTCTCGCTACAGGCGAGAGGCGTTGTGAACCGCTGATCCAACTGAATGGGAAGCAACAATACCAAAAGCCGCAAGACCGGAACGCTGCTGGGGACTTCTTGTTCCGCTGGGCTTCGGCCAGATTCGCCTTCCGTGATATCCGAGCCTTCCACAGAGAACCATATCGTCGTAGGCTGGTCGACGATGGACCTGGGCCATGGCGTCCACCCAACAGTCGCCGACAGGCCAACTGGTCCTTGGCTCCTCGTTGTCTCCAGGCCCACAATCCTCATCATGGCATGGTAACAGTGAGAAGATGACCGTGATAAGCGTGATGCAGTGCAAGCCAGTACCGACCCTTCCATACCATCATTTCTAGTCGTAGCCCTCGCACCGATTACTTCACCCCCGATACGCCTGCGTCTTATTATCGAGGTTTCGTGCTTCTAATATGGAAGTCGTCTCAGAGCCTCAACCGGATCATCAGTCCTGTAACAGCCTGTGCACAAAGGTTCCTTGAGAAGTTGATGCCCTCCTTCTTTACAAACATACCATGCCTATTGCTTTGTCTCCACCACTACGGCCCAAGAATGGGCTGACCAAGTTCACCAACTGTCGCCTGTTGCGAGGCGATAGGCTCGTCGAGGATGACCTCTGGGTCAGCTCCGTGACGGGTAAGATCATTCACAGTCAGGCTTCCTTCTACGATGAGCTGGTCCTACCCGACCAGACCATCGACCTCGGCGGACGCATCGTCTCCCCCGGCATGATCGATTGCCAGCTCAATGGTGCATTCGGCTTCAACTTCTCGACCTTGCTCGAGGACATGTCGCAGTACGGAAAGAAGGTCAAGGAACTGAATCGTCTCCTCATCAGGACGGGCGTGACATCATATCTCCCTACCGTGACGAGCCAAAAGCCCATACTGTATCAAAAGGTTGGAACATCTCCGATACGTATGGCGGCCCCATCCGGCTAACATGTTGGCAGGCTGTACCGTTCCTCGGGCCATCGGGCTGCATGCGCATTGCCGAAGACGGCGCTGAATCACTTGGCGCCCACTGTGAAGGCCCGTTCCTGAACCCCACAAAGAATGGCGTGCACGATGTCGAAGTGATGAGGCAAGCTTACTCGATAGACGACATCGAGGAGTGCTATGGCGCTGCCAACATCGGCCGGGAATCAGATAACAGCACTATCCCGGTCAAGATGATAACCGCGGCTCCAGAGCGTGGCCAAATGAGTGACCTGATCCCGGAGTTGCGGTCAAGAGGCATCATCTTCTCCATAGGCCATTCGGAAGCAACTTATGAAGATGCGTCGGCAGCTGTAGCGCAGGGTGCCACCATGATCACGCATCTTTTTAACGCCATGCGCCCACTGCATCATCGCAATCCTGGGGTTTTTGGGGTCCTTGGACTTGCCGAGAGCCTTCCTCGGCCTTACTTTGGCATCATTGCGGACGGCATTCATCTCCATCCAACGACAGTCAAGATTGCTTTCAACGCGCATCCTGACGGTTTCATCCTAGTGACCGATGCCATGCATCTGGTTGGTTTGCCGGACGGTGCATATCCCTGGACCAATGGCGAGCAGATCTGCAACATTGTTAAGAAGGGATCCAAGTTGTTGCTTGAGAACTCGGAGACTATTGCTGGAAGGTGAGTTGTACATGACGGTACATTTACGTTTAGTACGACCTCATTCAAAGTGCGGCTGACTGACAATGTCTCAACAATTATAGTTCCATCACACTCCTAGAATGCGTCAACAACTTTTTGGAGTGGTCCGGAACAAGTGTGCCCCAAGCCTTGAAGGCCGTCACAGCAACCCCCGCTGCCATGCTCGGCCTGGATGGCACAAAAGGGACACTAGAAGCTGGTGCCGACGCCGATCTGGTGATTTTCTCAGAGAACATTCAAGACGGCACACGCCGCCTGGTACTAGATGAAGTTTGGAAGTTCGGCACAAGGGTGACCCGGGCTGACAAGCATTTGTGAAGCGACTAACGGCAATCCATAAATCAGCAACATCTCGAGCTGTGTTTTTGGATCGGGTCTAGACCAAAGGCGCATCCACGAAGTCTTGGAAAAGCCATCTCCTGCGAATCGGTACCAATCACGTGGACTCATGGGCGTCGCAGCGGCACAGGAAGATACACATGCGGGCGCACCAAACCAGTAGGACAGGCCACAAGGCGACGAACAAACGTGGCAATCCGTGCAAGGAGCATGTTTGCAAAAATGCCAATGCCACCTTCGCGCCCATCAAAAGATTTAGCCCAAGTACGTAAGGGTGGAGGGACAAACGACCAGTGTTGAAGGCGCTGTTAGATAACTAAGTAACGAGGACAGATTGCAACCCTATGGACCAACATCGTAGAGTGTAGTGTGTATCTACTTTCCTTGTTTGTCCTCCTTCTTCGAGGAACCCTATTCTTTGCAAATAGATAAGAATAGACAAGGAGGATCCTGCTCCCGGTCCCTAATCAAAAGAAGTGTTCTTGTGTCAGGCTGTTGTGAGCTTCCGGAAAGCTGGCTTGGAGGTTGTGAGGACAGAACGAGAATGGAAGCCGGGTGGCTTGAACCTGGATGGGGTCACCCCGCTGCAAATCTCCGGCGTAGGGGTTCACCATGCCCCCAGTCCAGGGGCTAAGGAATAGCAAGAGCGGCAGTAGTACTCGAATGGCCTGATACCTGTTGCGGCAGGTTGAAGTACCACAGCATCCGCAGTCTGATATGTGATGGACGAGAGTAGCTTCTGAAGAAAGAAATGTACGTTGCATGGCTCGGTACTTAGTACCGTTGGGCCCCCGCACCCACCTCAGCTACCCAACCAATGAAATGCTAGTCGTCAAAGATAAAAGCCCCCCTTCGCCGAGGTAGGAACGGTGCCATGTGAGGGCCCTTGGACCTGCCCTTCCTGAGCCACACCTGCCTGTGGTAGGTAGGTAGGTAGGTAGGTAGGAAAAGTTGACCTCCAATCTAGCCCACTCGCTGTCACCTCGAGCTCCCGCACCTAGGCGTTCCTGACTTCACCCATCCTACCCCTCTGCTCCACCATCTTTCACCGGGCTGCTCACAGGAGCATACAGGTGCGCGGAGAGGTAGGCTGCGCCGCAGTCGATCTTTCTTCCTTCTTCCAGATCCCTTCGACTAGACGGCACAGTTCAACGACTGCTCAGCTCGCAACGTCTTCGCACTGTCCGCCCGGTGTTTCGCGGCATCCGATAGCGCACCTCACAGCCTGGGGACTCACTTCCACCGCGTTAAATATTGCTTTGTAGCTATTGTCTTATCTTTCTAAGCTCTTTCTTGGGTCTGCTGCAAACAGGTCTTTCCAACATCTTGTCCTTTGGCGGGCGGTTCCGTTGAAACATGCCATGGCCACTTTCAACTCCATGCCGGCGATGTCGTCTGGCGCTGCCACCAGCGATGCCATGGGGTTGAGCCACGCCGCTGGCCAGCCCTTGGTTATGGACACTTTTGTCGACCAGGACCTGAGCTTCGATGATGCTTTGCTGTAAGCATAATCCACTCCATACTGCTACGCACGATCTCTTGTTCCCCCTCCAATATACACGTCTTCCTCGTGCCCTTTTACTGAAATCGGTTTTCTTTTAAGAGACAGCGCCGCTCTCCCGCCACTTCCTTTCACCCCCTCATATGACTTCGACCACTTTGCAACCACATTCGAGGACCCTTTCGCGTACCCATCCAGGCAATACGAGCCGCCGATGAATCAAGATGCTCTCAACGATGGATCTTCGCCAACAGAGCTTGATAACAAATTGCTAGGATTCACGGAGCCAGTCGTGCATTCAAGCGTCGCTGATGAAACCGGCAAGTTTGCGGAGCTCAGCATGAGCGCAGAACTCTATGGGATGTTCTTCGTTGCGGAAGACGTTTTCGGTGGAGACACATCCGCTGGCCGTCCGCTTGAACTCACGTGTTATCGGCGCAATCTTTGGCAGTGCTCGGGTCAAATCACGCTGCCGCGCGTTGTATCTCAAGTCGTTGATAGTCAAGGTCGCCAAGTTCCCATAACAGAGTTATCGGCATCCATTACAGCCGTGGAATCGATTGAAGGCAAACCTACAGAGATTATCTGCATTCCATGGAAAAGCTCAAGCGCGCAACCAGGGGAGGATCTCAAAGTGGCGGCAGCTCCTTCTCACATATCCCTAGACCTTACCTCGGGTCAAGAGCTCGACGCACATCTGGTTTCGGTTCCTGTGTCCTGGAAGCGGTTGCAATTCAAGCATGCTACCGCGAACAATGGCAGGAGAAAGGGTCTCCAGCAGCACTACGTCGTTCAGATTAGTCTCCTGGGGAAAACAACATCAGGAGATGTTATTAAGATTGCCGACATTCAGTCTGGACCCGTCATTGTCCGGGGACGAAGTCCGCGAAACTTCGACAGCCGCAAGGACGTACCCCTGACAAGCGAGAAAAAGCTTGAAAGGAAAAACACAGCAGGATCCGAAGGCTCTACCATCAAAGGCGAAAAGGAGAACGCACAACCCGTAGGGATCAAATCTCATAATGGGCCTTCCATACAAGTGGGTGTTCTAAATAAGCATTGATGGGGGCAAAATCTGACAGTCTTATAGAATGGCGACTGGGCAACGCATCAAGCCTTCCAACAGCCGCAGCCTAGTCAAGGCGCCCACCCTGGAAAGCGAGTCGCAATGTCACCCAATGTTGCGAAGCCACCTATACCTGCGTGGTCCAAAGATCTAAATAACCCTCCGAAGATGGGTAATCATGGCAGCTACGCGCAGGGCGGTGCTGGCGGACGCCAAAACACATCACTGCCCATTACTCTATCTTTATCCGAAGATGAGCGGAGTCCTAATCGGTCTAGTGCTGAGCTGCAAAGCCCAAAATCAGGAAAGGCTGCTCATGTCACGGGCCAAAATTCCGGGACCAGCCCTCCAGAGGAAGCTGATCCATTATATGAATATTTCCCTCTGAGTCTGGATGACTGGTGAGCACCATTTTTTACAAACCTGGTTCACTTGACACTGATTTTTTCAACAGGATGCCTCCTGTCGACGCAGTTTATAGGCCGCACGTAGTCCACCATACCATTGTACCTCCGGAAGTCAAAGCACAACAAATTCAAAGCAAAACTAAGCGATATTTTGCCGCCGAATAGGGGCTGGAACACGATGTCTGTGTTGGAATGGTTCCTGTTACGACTAATGATCTGGTTGGAAACTTCCATTGTAATAATACCTTTGTTTATGCCGTTGAAAGGGGCGCGCGGAGATATGGCGCAGGGCTGCTCCAATCCTGCTTGATTTACACCCAAGTACCTTGTGGGAACAGGCAGAGGCTTAGTTATACCCAGACTGTTGAGGAGAGGAACATATTGGCAGGCGTCCCTGGGCTAGGACGAATCAAAGAAAATCGTTCAACCCGTCAACTCACTCATTTGTGCGGCTGTGGTTGTACTACGCAAAAGGCTGTAGGAATTTTCTCTTGGTGAAGAATACGTGTGCACAGCGCTGACTGCGGAACAGATCACTTGTGCCACTCGGGGAGAAGAAGCATGGCCTCCTCGCGCTCACGACACGTGGCCTGCCTCGTAGATATTCAGTGCGAGAGAATTGCATACAGTTGCGGCTAGTAAGACTAAGCATAAATTTCACCGTCTCCTGAATTACACGAGCACGCAGACTTCTGCCCGGGCCTAAAGTCATGCAACACGACCCTGCTCAAATAGCACAAGTAACAAATATCGGACTGGAGGCAGAGGACCGCGCTCTCTTGTGCCCGCTACATGTTCGAAACCATGTCATAATCCCGTAAAAGACTTTGCTATCAACACGAAACTTATCTATACAATCTGATGTCCTTCGCTTTCCACGGGGTTCTTGTAAACAAGTACCCTTGAGTACACATCATGTTAGAGCATTGCTTAATAGGCACCAACTGGCTGCCGCATCAACTGCTGCTCTGGGTTAGGGGTTAATCTTTGACTGAGATGGGGCTCCGGAATGCGCGAGGCCATGCGGTCCGGAATCAGGTCTGGAGACACAGACCGCACTGGATATTCCGTCGCCGGGGTAGCCCGAAGCAAGCGGGATGTGGTGGGCTGTGGGGAGAGTATGGTTGGCGAGGCTACCTCGTCCACCTTTGTCTCTGGGATGGGCCCGTTGCCGGTGCGGACCCGTGATGGGAGGATCTGCTCGAAGCCTTGCTCCCTGGCAACACTCTCAATGCTCTTGAAATACTGTGTACACATGTTAACAACTGAACGATTGCTTCGTCTACAGAGTACCAGCGTACCTTGACAGTCTTGACCTGCAGCTCTAGCGTGGCATCCTCGTCGACCACAATCATGGGATGAGGATGCAGCTGTAGGCTGGAGAGCGTCCACATGTGATTGACGCCCTGCTCGACGCATCGCTGCAGTGCCAGCGCTTTACGCGCACCCAGGATGATGACGACGACCTCCCTTGCCTCAAGGACGGTCTGGACCCCGACCGTAAGTGCCATCTTGGGAACTTTGGTCACGTCATTGTCGAAGAAGCGCGAGTTGGCCAGAATGGTGTCGTAAGCGAGGGTCTTGACTCTGGTGCGGCTCGCCAGACTTGACCCGGGCTCGTTGAAGGCAATGTGGCCGTCCTCGCCGATGCCAGCCAAGAAGAGATCAATACCACCGGCCTTCTTGATTTCCTCCTCGTAGGCAACACACTCGGCTTCGAGGTTGGTTGCATTGCCGTTGAGGATGTGGACGTTGGAGGGGTGGATGTTGACGTGGGAGAAGAAGTTCTTCCACATGAAGGAGTGGTAAGACTCGGGATGGTCTCGCGGGATGCCGACATACTCGTCCATGTTGAAGGTAACTACATTTTCGAAGGATATCTGAAATCCCCCTGTCAGTTGTGCCAAGATCTGCAGATACTCTAAGATAGTCTGTACTCACCTCGCCAGCCTTGTACTTCTCGACCAGACTCTTGTAGACACCAAGAGGGCTGGATCCTGTGGGAAGGCCCAGCACGAAGGGGCTTTGTGGTGTGGGGTGGAAGTGCTTGATGCGATCTACGATGTAGTTGGCAACGTAGCTGCTTGCCGCGTCGGCATCGTCACGAATGATCAATCTCATGATGGATGGATGTATCGAACGAAAGAGGAATAGTGTGAATGATGGGACGATACGAAAATGGGATTTGAGTAAATATGGTAAACCACAAGGGGGGTTGAGGTATAGAGTCGATGCTACTCAAGACTTCACTGAGCTTGTGAAGCAGCTGGAAGCTGGGAATCATCCGTTGGGCAGAAGCGCTTATGAGGGGACTGACCAACGCCACGACCGTGTGCAGTTCTGGCCGAGGCCGTCCGAGTCTTACTGTGCCTCCAGATCGATGCTGGGGCAAACAACAAGTCCGACCGGCGGGATACTAAGGTTCCAACACAGTGGTGACAATGGTGGTGTGTCCAAGCAAATGGAACGTCACTGTAGTCCTTTGCCAACGCAGAGCCGAGTCCCACCACCATCCGATCGGTTATTGCCGCATCGAGAAACCTTTCAAATAATCGTCGTGGGATGTTTCCTGGCATCGTGCTACGACCATACCAAGATACCACAGATGATAGGCCGCGGTGGCCGGTTTAGTCTGGCCGAGAATGAGGCTTTTCTGCCGATGGCGCACTATCAACGATCGATCTATAAGCGTGGTGAGCTTAGAGGATTTCTGGAATATAGTCAACTAGTATGGGATTGGAGAACCGGTACATCCAAAGTGGTCCGGTCGATGGTGGTGAGGCTATCGGGCCAACAGCACCACGGCACATTACCACTCGGGAGGCCAGAGTACCACGTTCCTCAAGATCAGCCCTTATCCTGCATAATCTAAGCAGGATGCTCTACACGGCTTCTACCTTCATCTACAGCAAGGGCATGCCGGAATCTTCTAAGGGAGTATTTCCAGAAAGCTTCTGGATCCTACAGGGGGAGGGACCATGAGCTGCTCAATATGTAAAGCGGGGTGCCGGAGCTTTCATTCGCCAGTTCGTCATCATACGAGCAATGGCATGGTGAGTGATGGCCATTCTAACGAGACCGAGAAACGGATATATCCATGGATGTCGGAACAACGAGGTTGTAATCTGTAGAGTATCTCGTGCCTGAGGTGTGGTGCAACATTGAAAGTTTAGGTTCGGAGGTGGGAGAGGCGCCTGCAGGCTGCAACGGTCCCCACCTTGCGTCAACTCCACTGCAGGAGTACCCCAGAGCCCCAGCGATACCACCTGGCCTAGGCGATGTTGGGCGGAGTGGGGAGGGGACCCACTGCCACTGATTGGAGACATGCCGGAACTTGAGCGGCAAGGCGCCTGCCAGACTTGCACTAACAATTTTTGGTAGGCACCTTCCCAGGACTTTGACAAACGTTAGGCCATCCACGGGAACGGCGTGGCTCCACACTGAACCTTCAGCGTGCCCATCGCAACGTTACCTTTCCACCTCGCTCGGCGCCCTGCCTCGAAGCCACGAGCACAATCGGCGCCTCCCGCCATGCCGATTGGCATCATGGCAGCAACGGGGAGCTCTGCTCGCAGCTCGCCCACCCCTGGCCGGCTGTGCTCCTCCACCTGCCTGGGGGTGCCGGTAACTATCCTCCTGGCTTTGCCTGGAGCCCCATCTTGGTTGGTCTCCCAGCTGGCTGTGCCCTCTGCGTCCTTCACTGGAGGGAGGCCTGTGTGCGACGTTGTTCGTGCTGGTGGTTGCCCTCGATACCGCCGGCCCCATGCTCTGAGGTGGCCCGCCTTCCCGTCCGGCTCCCCTCTGCATGCTTTCGCCCGTTACCGTAGGGTGCTGCCACGCAACTCGCGTCTCCTGGGACGCACGTACGCACGCACGCCTGGCCCAGCACACCGACAACTTCCGGTAGCATCCCGCGGTTGTCACTGGGCCAGGGAGACCCGGGGTATACGACCTTCTGTCTCTCGAACCACGAAGTGACATGTCTTAGAATCAGTCAATCGTTTCGCTGCGGTCTGGTCGCATCAAGACGTGACGCCTCGTATTCGCCCGTTTCCTACCTTCCTTCTTCCCTCCCCTACCCACCAAGCTTAGCAGTGCCTGTCGATCGTTCCGTGGTCCGGCATTGGGCATTGGGCAAAAGGTCCTCTCCTTCGATCTGTTTACCGTCCACACGGCTCTTGGTGATGCCATTTGCCTCATCACTTGTTCTGCAACCACTACTACCTTGTTGCCGTGCCTGGACGCTTCTCGCCTCGTATAGACTTGTGTAACGCGTGTCTTTTCTAGGTTACTTTATATACCCATTTCCATTCCCTTGTTTGTCTCTTTTCCCGATGTCATGCATCCACTCGTTTCCGCCATGTCGGATCTTCGCAAGTCTTTCATCGCCGCTATCGTCAAAAGCCTCATTCGGGGCAAGTCCCTGATTCAGGCACTCTTGTCCTTCTGGATCAGCCCTCTCGTCATCGAGACGGTGGGTAAACCTCAAATTACAACCACGCCGATCCAAACTGTGCAAGAGTTCTTGAAGGAAGCCGAGGCGTCTCTCATCGGGCCTGTCAGTGGAGACGGCCTTCTCCAACTCTCCACCGGCCTCAAGAAGCAATTCCTCGAGCGACTCCTTTCCGATCCGCAATGCATGATTCCATCATACGTTCACCAGCTACCTACGGGACTTGAGTCTGGCCAGTACCTGGCGCTGGATGTTGGAGGTTCAACGTTACGGGTTGCTCTCGTGGGGTTGAGGGGCAGCAAGGAGCAGTCTCGTCGCGTGAGCGAGATCATCAGCATACGGAGTTTTTCCATCGACAAGACCATCAAGCATTTGGAGGGCATGGCCTTCTTCGACTGGATGGCAGGCAGGATTGTAGAGACGTTGTCTACGACGCAGGTCAAGGAGGAGGGCTCATCGCGTGCTCTTCCGATTGCTCTGTCATGGAGTTTTCCTATCGAGTAAGTGTTCGGCATCGTGTCTTTGCGGCCTGGCAGCAGGCTAACATCATTTACCAGGCAAACGTCGTTGGGCAGTGGCAAGCTGCAGGGCATGGGGAAAGGATTTTATGCTAACAAGGGCCTGATCGGCCAAGACTTGAAGGATATCGTGCGGTTGGCTTGTCAGCATCATGGTCTTGAGGTAGAGCTCCAGGCCATCCTCAACGACTCCAGCGCTTGTCTGTTATCGCAGTCATATTCCCACGTTTCGACCCGGTTTGGCGTAATCCTCGGCACGGGCGTCAACATTGCTGCTTACCTTCCAACGTCCATCATCGGACGTTTTAAGTTCGGACAACGACCACCCAGCTGGTTTGAGGAGGCTAGTCACGTTATTGTCAATACGGAGCTAGGCATGTTCGGCCACCACATGCTCCCCTTGATGAAGTGGGATATTGAATTGCTTGAAGGTCACCCTAGGCCTGACTTCCAGCCCCTGGAGCACCTGGTTAGTGGCATGTACCTTGGGGAACTGGGCAGACTGGCGCTGGTCGACGCAATTCAATCTACAGGAATATTTGGCGGTGTCGTACCGCCGTCTCTTACCACTCCCTATACCATGGGGGCAGATATGCTTGCTGCAGTCGAAAGGTAAGACTCTTATCGAGCAGGCGCACCACGCTCTCGCGACTGACATGACTGTAGCGACATTTCATCCGACCTTGTTCACGCTAGACGGATGTTTGCTGAACGGCATCCATCCACTCAGGTCCCAACTGCTGCCGACATGTCCGTCCTCAGGTCCCTCGCCTCCTTCATCTCAGTTCGTTCAAGCGCCATCCTCGCCACATGTGTATACACACTCTGGGACCTGCGTCTTGATAGCCAGCAATCATTCATTGAGACACTTCCAGCAGCTTCGCAAGCACGAGAAGAAGCGGAGGCAGAACTCCGTCTACCGATCACAACGGTCTCTTGCAATGGCAGCATTGTTGAAAAGTACCCCGGTTATTTCGCCAGCTTTCAGAGATACGTGAACCAGCTGGTCCAGGGCAGCGGGCGGGCTGAAGTCGGCGACATCGAGCTCGTACCGGCAGAGGAGAGTGCGCTACTGGGTGCCGCAGTAGCATTGGCCTGCGTAAACTGACGTATCCTTGTTTTTCCACATGAAAAGGTCATCTCAACGGCAGGATGACCGGGCCGGCGTCGGGATCATGGCGGAGCATGACCTCACAACATGAGGCGATTATTCTTAGGGTGTTATTCGCTTGAGCATTTAAGGGAGTACAGTACATAAGAACGGGACGCTGTGCGAGCAAGCTACATAAGGTACAGGTAACAAGCATACTCTCAATTTCACGTGCATTTCTAGAGCGTCACTGTTGCTGCCTCGTGAGACGTTGAGACGTGACGGAGGTACTCCAAGTAGCGCGTAAAGTGAAAGTGCGCCAAACACACGCCTGTTGTTGGAGACTAGGCTCAATTGGTGCAAGCTCAGCCATGAAGCCGCCCCACCAGCGCGTCACAACGCGCGACCTCGAGTGGCCATCTTTAATAGGCAGGCATCTCTTATCCCGTCTGCCTTCACTGAGGTGTTTGTTTGCAAAGAGTTTGTCTTAATACCATTCTTTTCAATTTATCCCTCGCTGCCGGCTCCGAGTAATCACGTCTTCACCGTATGGGTAGCTTCCCGTTGTCTCGAGTTCATGCGAAATACACAGCTCCGTCTATGACTTTATTCTTCTTCACGCAGCCATGACGAACCGCGCTGCGAATCTGTCCAGCGTCTTCCACGAATGCTCCGTCGCATTTGTTCCCAGCGCCAGTCTGACCCCGAAGTCCATTAGCGACGTAGGTTGTTGAGACCCAAGTGTTTTGAATGCGACGTACTGAGAACATGCCTTGCAGTTTTCTGCGCTCCTCCAAGATAATGGCGCCACGGTGCTCGATCCTCGTCGCGATGGCTCTATTCCCATCGAGAAGGTCACCCACATCATCTCGAATACGATAGACTTCCAGCAATACACAGAATCTCAGGCTATCATGATCCCGGTGGTCACAACACAGTGGATCGTGCACTCGGTCAAGCGCAACAAGCAAGCCCAAGTGCGGCCCTACTCGCCCGATCCCCGTATGATCTTCTCCGAAGTCGTCATGACATGCGCCGGTCTACCGCAAATGGATACAGAAAGTATCATTGGTGCTACCATGGCTCTGGGCGGGCAGGAGTCCAAGGATATCGGTCGCCCGACGACTCACGTATGTGCTCTTGATTTTGGAGACGAGAAGATCCAGGTTGCTATCAGAAAGGGATGGAAGGGCAAGGTCGTTTTGCCGCACTGGTGCGTTTCTGACCCTGTCATCGCGTCTAACTTCCCACATACGATGTGCTTACAGTATAGTCTAGGTTCGATGCTTGCTTCAAATTGGGCAAGAGAATATCTGAGGAGCCTTACCTCCTGCCAGATCCCGAGGTACTTAAGAAGTCGGCAGAGGACGACCTTGAGATACCCACAAACGAGAACCTGGAGCATGCCTCGACGCCCAATCCTCAGTGGCTTCCATCACCACCGCCCAAGCATTCGGCACGACCGCCCGCGACGGTGTTCCAAGACAAGCGAGTTCTTCTATCGTGGGACCTGTCCATTCACGAACGTCTCAAGGGCACCATAGCCGAAATAATTAGCGAAGGTGGCGGTCGCATGGTTAGCGACGTGGACGAATGCGACATCTTCATATGCCAATACCGTGCCGGACCGCAGTACGTGCAAGCAGCTCAATCCTGCAAAGAAGTCGGAAACTTGTCGTGGCTTTACTACCTGATAGTTCATAACGAATGGACATCGCCCCTTCGACGACTTCTTCACTATCCTGTGCCCAAGGACGGCATCGAGGGATTCCAAAACTGCCGCATTACGGTGTCCAACTATGGCGGAGAAGCGAGAATCTATTTGGAGAACCTCATCAAGGCTTGCGGCGCAGAATTCACCAAAACAATGAAAAACGACAATACGCATCTTATCACGGCTCGTAATTCGAGTGAGAAGTGCAAGGCTGCGCCGGAATGGGGCATCGCTGTGGTGAACCACCTATGGATTGAGGAATGCTACGCTAAATGCGAGATGAAGCCCTTGAATATCACCAAATACAACCATTTTCCTCCGAGGACGAATCTCGGGGAGATTATCGGTCAGACCTTCTTTGATGAGTCGCGATTGCGGGAACTATATTATCCCGGAGGTGACGACAGCATGTCTCCTCGAGCCAAGCGCAAGCGGAGGATCCTCGAGGCAGCAGAGGACAATGCATATAACCACGGACCCGCCGAAGGGGTTGTCATTGGCAGGACGGAGCAGAATGGCGAAAATGACGGCAAGTCTGACGAGGCTGAGCCAAAGAGCGCAAAGAAGAAGAAGGAAGCGAAACAGCCCGCTGAGGTTTCAACCCCGGTGAAAACACGACACGTCCGGTCGGGGAAAGAGAACAGCACCCCTTCGGTGGTATCGACAGGTAGCCGAAGTGCGAAGACCAAGGCGAGAGACATATTACAGGCCATTGTGCCTGACATGGAGCTTTACGAAAAGGAAAAGAAGAGACAAAGCAAGGCTGGCACGGCACCGTGGGGTGGAAAGCGAGCCGCTGCCATGGCGGAGAAGGAGGCCGCTAATAAGAACCAAACAAGTCATGATGAAGGTGACGACGCGGAGGTCAGGCGGCCCTCGAAAAAGGCCAGGCCATCGCTGCCCGATGTTGAGATGCGTATAATTCTCACGGGATTTGAACGGTGGGTTGAAGACCAGAAAAGAGAAGACCAAGACAGGGTGAGTTTCGGATTTTTGATTACTGGTGCTTACGAACGCTAACGAAGAGCCACAGAGGAAGTTGCGCAATCACGGCATTCTCATCGTGGGCGAAGGCCAGACGTGTGACTATCTAGCAGCGCCTCACATTGTGCGCACCGTCAAGTTCCTCAGCGCCTTGGCTCGCGGGCCAAAGGTGATCTCATCGACATTCATCGACCACGTCCTCGAGGCAGACAGCCTTCCCGACGTAGACGAATATACCCTCAAAGACAAGGAAGCCGAGTCTCGCTACAACTTCAAGCTCGAGACATCGGTAGCGAGGGCCAAGTCGCACAGGGGTAAACTTCTTCGAGGTGTCCCGATATATTGCACAGAGAAGGTGCGAAACGGCATTGAGAGCTACCGGGCCATTGCCGAAGCGAACGGTGCCATCTTCAAGCCGTACAAGGCGCGCAGCGGCATCACCATCAAGCCGACGACGGCGGAGGAGGACGGCAATGCGCCGCCCGAACCGGTCTACCTCCTCAGTGGTTTCAGCCACGAAGAGAAGGGGCTCTGGACCAAGTTCATCGACATGGCGCACAAGGGGCACATGGAGCCGCGGATCGTGTCGCCGGACTGGCTGCTCGACGTTGCCATGGCGCAGCAAATCAGGTTCGACGACAAGTTCCTCGTGGAGAATTTTTACAAAGACCAGATGAAGTAACGTTTGCTGGGTTCCTGGAGTGTAGCGAGTTTCAGCAAACGCTCGTCCTGTACTGTGCTGTCGCGGCGTGGTTGTGCTTGTCTGGGCCTGTAGGATGAAGCGGACGTGTTGAGAGCAAAGCGAAGCGCCTGCCAGCGTTGTGAATCAAAAGAACTTGACACCAAGTGAATCTTCTTGGCCGAAAATCTGTGCCTTGCCCCGCTTGACGAGGATGTTTAGTGCCTTCATCAGGACTTGGCTATCCATGCCATGTATCTCTGGCAGCATCGCACGGTTAGCCATGTGCCCTCGCGGCGATCCTCAGTAGCGGCAGCATCCAACTCACCTGTGCCTCTCGTGCCCTCTCCATCCGTCAGCTCGTAGACCGTCAGCACGCTACCCTTTTGCGCCGTCTCCTCCACATACGCCTCGACCACCGCCGCCCACTCGGCCGGCGTGCGCCAGTAGATGTATACCACGTCCCCCGCCGCGGGGCCCTNTCCTTGCGCATGAAGTCGATGACCTCGCGGATGTCGGCGGCGGCGAGGCGGCGGTCGAGGCGGCGGTTGCGAAACAGGTCCGAGTCGGCGGCGGCCGAGAGCTGCAGCTTGAACAGGCGGTGGTGCTGCGCGTAGGCCAGCACCAGCCCGGACCACTTGGTCAGCTGGGCGTGTAGCGTCGTCAGGTTGGTCTGCCGCGTGAAGAAGGCGGGGAAGTGGTACTCGCGCGGGAAGCGGAACCCGCCGTCGGCCTCCTCGCCGCCGCCCGCCGCCGCTGCTGCTGCTGCTGTCGTCGCTGCCATTCTGCGCGTGTGGCAAGCGTGAGGGGCTGCTGCCGGGGGCTGTCCCGTTGAAGTGGCCGTGGACGAAGTGCGCGGAATGGGGGCTGCTGGGTTGGTGCAGAGACGGGGTTAGGTTGAGCTTAGAGAACGCAGCTCGAGTTGGAGCTTCGTGGTGGATCGCAGTGGGACCAGCGTTGGCCTTGCCGTAAGGTGTAGCTATGCTTTTGTACCTCAGTAGCATCAACACGGGCAATGTGTTTTGGGGATGTTTGCTCCTGTTAACGCTGCGCTCGATAATTAGGCATCCCGTGTGGCACGTCTTTTGCATTTACCGTCGCCTACACTATTCTCGCCTCGAATTGAACAAGTGCACCACCAGGAACCAGATAATGATGCATTCACCCAGTTTATCTGCCTACCCTAAAGTTTGCCTCGGTAGCTGCCTCCACTTGCATGCACAACAACAGCTTTGCGCCATTCCTCTTCTGGTTCTAAGGTTGGGGATGATTTTAAACAATGGGTATGCTGCACCAGGAACATCTAGTACTTGTCTATACGACCAGAGCCTCTTGTTATCTTCAATATAGGTTCAAGTAGTATTACTCCTCATCTGGGTACCCAGGGATAACTGTCATGGCCACGCCGTAGCTGCAGTCTCGTGTCCCAAGCATCTTATTTTTTGCCTTATTAACCACTTTTACGCTCCCTTCATCGTTTTAGATGCCTTGGCAACAAAACCAAAGATTTGACCGGGGATTCGTCGATAGTCGTACAAACAAAGAAAAATGTATCCCGTAAGAGCAATACATGCACTGTCGATGTATCGTTCCAGCCGTCCACGGTTCACGGCAATAACATCCAGGCTTCTTCAAAAATAGAACCTCGCTAGCATGTCTCGCCATCGTCTTCGTCCAGGCTGCCGTACCCGGTGTCGAGCTCCATGCCGACTAGGCTTTTCGTTATGCTCAGACATCTGTCCACCACCTTGTGTTGCACATGGGTGTCCAAGCCGCAGGCGTCACCCGCCGGTCCACCGATCCACAGCCTCAAACTCCCGACCAGCCGCTCCAGAGACGACTGGAACGTCTCTGCGGCAGCCTTGTGCTCCAGCATTCTTTCCACCAGCTCCATCACCGCAGTGCAACCGAGCAAGGACATCTGCGGCCCGGGTATGGCAATTTGTTGTATCAGTCGAATACCCTCGTGTGGCGTCCCCGCAGTGCTTTGGATCCTGCGGAGATGGGCGATGGACTTGGCACATTGCAGTGCAAGCTGCAGGTCCGGGTTAGATTCTTGTGAGGGGTGACTGATGATTGCCGTGGGGCTTACCAAGGGATCGGTTCCCTCAGTCTTCATGGCTTGTATAGCCAGAGCGATGTGGGTACCGCGCTTCCTGTCCACCAGCACCGCGTGTGCAAGTATTGCTCGAAGTTTAGCCGTGGAGCCTATCGGCGCCATTCTCATAGCCTTCTCCAAATCGGCCACCCTCTGTTCCAGTGGGTCTTCGTCTTTGTTGAGGGTAGATGCCAGGACTCGGTGCAGAGTCTGCGTGGAACACCATGCAGCAACGGCGTCCATGGGCGACCCGATGGCCGTATCATCAACCACGCTATCCATCCTGTCGATTGGCCCAACTACTTCGTGCGTCGTCTCCATATTGAATGCCAGATTGTGAGCTCGTTGAATGACCTCGGGGTTCAGGACGTCGTCGCATTCCTGCTGTACCAGCACGGCCAGGTGCTCGGGCAGCTCGTCTTCGTGCGGTGCTGCATTGGCTTCGCGACGTCGTACGAGGAGCTGGTTCAGCCTCCGGGCCTCGTTCCACTTGGATCCTGCGATTTTGGAAGCGATGGCGTTCACAGTATCGATGGGCAGGCCGTTCTGGAGGTCCCAGAGGAGAATTCGAATATGCAGCGCCTTCAGCATCAGACGGATGGGGCTGTCTGGCAGTGTGCCGGACGCTAAAAGTGTCAACACCAAGCGGCTCCTGTTGATCTCGATGTCGCCTCCTGCGAGCTGAGAATCAAGCGCAATGGACCACGCCTTGACGCGCGCCGTCTCCTGTTCTTCCGTCAACCCCGTCAGGACCTGGTAGCCATGGACTCCAATTGTGTTGCGAAGACTGAGCTTCGCCGTCTTCAACATGAGAGCGGCGGCCTCAAGAAAGAAGTTGTGCCTTGGAACCCATACAGTCTGGATGGCAGTGAGCCAGGCCTGCCGCCGCACGTGAATCGACGAGGCCAATGATGGCGCCGGTTGCAAGGGTCCAGCCTGTAACTTGTCGTACTTTGCAGTGTACGGCGCAAACAGCGACGGCATAAATATCCATAGGCAAGTGCCCAGGAGTAGGATAGCCTTCAGCGAGCCACGGAAGTGGTATCCAAGCACGTGGAAGTCTAGGCCGGAGGCGAGCTGACCCAGGACTTGGATGGGCAGGGCGAAGAGACCACGACCCTCAGGCTTGTCCTGACTGATCTCATCTTCCCTGAATGCTTCCAGAATCATCAGGCCGGCCAGTGATCCTACCATGAGTTTACCGAAATACGGCGCCGCATTGTTCCATCGACTCTGTTGCATTTGTTGATGCTGTTGGATTTGTTGTTGCCGGATAAGGGCAGGGTTACCGCCACGGAAAGGTTGTTGAGGAACAGGATAAGGTTGGCCTACGGCCATTTGCGCCGAGATGATGCGCTTCATATCTTCGGGAACTTGTATCATGCCGGTAGGCGAATTCGATCCATCTTGCGCTGCTCCGACAGGTGAACTCAGGAACGACTGCTGATTCTCGGGTTGGGAATAGTGCAAAGGAGTCGACGGTTGCTGCATCGGGCTGATGGAGCCATTCATTGCTCCAGCCAGGAAAAGCTTCTCGAATGCAGCGATCCTAGCCTGCATTGCGCTGTTTTCCTCGAGCAGACGGCCATTCCTTTTCTCCAAATGACGAATATACTCGGTTGCCTTGCTTAGTACCTGCATCGTACGTAAGTAGGCGTTGATGAGTTAAACCTGACAAGCTGCACATACCGTCGCTTTGTTGAGTTTATGTGCGGGGGCCAGCCCATGCAGCTCCTCGCGGTCTTCTGTTGTGTCCTCGCCCCGTGCACTCTTGGACATGATGCGCAGACTAGGTACGCTGTCCCTCAGGGCGGCAATCTTATCATTGAGGTTAGTGCGGTACCTCTTTTCGATCATGTTGTGAGCCGTCTTCTTGACGGGTTTTCCATCCTCGTCCTCTTCCTCATCCTCCTCCATTTCTGCTGATATCTTTCGTTTCCTCGCGTTGGCTGTGGAGTCAGCCACGTCGGGGGATGTCGAGGTGGCCAGTTTACCGTCGCCAATGGCCGAATCGGGGCTTGAAGCACTCTTGGGAGAGTTGTACTGCAAGTGCGGAGGCATGGCAATGTTCCTCAGCTGCTCCTGAACAGCCGGGGTCAGGGTGGTGATTGGCCGAGTCAGATGGTTGGTGTTATGGCGCCTGGAATCAGCCGATGGGACGGAGCCGGCGAAGAGGGAAGCGGGATTGACGTTGGCTGACGGCAAACTGGCTATACCGGCGGCAACGGCTTGCTGGTCGTAGTTCCGAAGCTGCCATGAGGGGGCGGCGTAGGTCGGGTCGGTGGGAGGAGCCGTGGATGAAAGATCATACGAGTCGTAGGGGGGAGTGCTTTGGAATTGCCAGGCGGAGGCACCAGCAGCGAAAGGTTGAGAGGCATCTTCATTGGCCATGAAGACTCCATCGGCCTTATCAGGATCCTGGGCTATGAAGTCGTCCATCCCAAAGAGGTCCTGGGAGGGGTTGTTGCGGGCCATGGCTGCGAGGTGGTCTTCGAAGCCAAGGTCGGTATGACCATGCAGCGGGTGGCCTGACGGGCAAAGGAGCCCCCGGTGGGTTTCGGTCGTAGATGGTCTAGACGAGCGGCAGATGCTATAGCACAGGCGGCAGCAAAGGCATATGCGGAGCCGTAGGAAGCGCGCACAGCAACGCGTGATGCGACGAGGTGAGATGAGGCGAAGCGCCGGGGGTTACCAAAGGAGTAAACAGCAGCGGCACGACGCCCCTCCCATGCACCCACTGATAGGCTGAGCGAGGAGAAGGAGTGAGGTAGGCAAGTGAATGTCGCGATGGGTCGGGCCGCGAGATGCGGAAAGCGATGTCTGGTATGGTATGATTTCGAGTCAAGTGCGGTAGAGAGTCGTATGACGCTCCAGTGATTTGAGATGGAAGAAGGCAGGAATCCCGGGAGTAAACTGGGGCAGGTTCGATCTTGGGGGACCTCCTGGCACGGGGCACGGCTGAATTTCAATCGTATGATTTACATGGCAGATCATGCTTCGGGCCCCGTCAGGACGGACTAGGCTGGAAGAGGATGGGCTGGGTGGGGAAATCGCCCGATTAAGTTAGGCTGCGCGCATTAGCATTCCTCCGGTGCTGAATTCTCCTTCCCTTCCTACCTACATCTTAGCCATGTTACATCTTGTGTTTCCGTCTGTTGATAGCAATGACTCAACCCCGGGACAGTTTTTTGGCCGGTCCAGAACAAGGGACTGTCCGCATGCCTCTTTTAACCTTATTCTTGATAGCGATCTGCCCAGTTTTATTATAGCAATGCCGAAATCTCATGATGTTGATCTGCTATATCGGAGCAGTCGCAACCTGGCACACAGTAAGTAGCCTGCACTCCACTCCACTTTCAGCACCAGGTACCTTGGTTGAACCGCCTCCATTCTTGCCAGCCTACCCTAAATCATTCATCGGCTCCAACTCTGGCGCCATCCAGTCATCGCTTCGCAGCTGCTTGAGGTCAGATGCCACTTAAACTACTATACCTATATCGTTCGATACTATCTTATCGATAGCATGCAAGTCCGTGTGTTTAATTCGTTCGGGCTGGGAAGGCCGAGTTTACGTTTGCGTTTGTTCACAACTCTATATAAGAAGATGGCAGCCTCTTGACACCAACCTGAGATCATGACTGCAGCAAGACGAGCGGAATCAAGTTCCGGTTACCTCCCCAGTATACCCATGCCTTGAACTGTCCCTCGGATTCGAGGCTTAGTGAGAAGCAACACCGAGTCAGATTGACCAGCGCGGACATTCACCTTGCTCCGTTTACCACGATATACCGAGGACCTTTCCATGGGCTGAAGCAAACTATTGTGCGTCGAGGCCGCAACACGCAGCAAACCAGATGCTCTCTCAACTTACAGGATGAGTCCGTCCTTCCAATTTTCGATTTCGGTCGCCGGCAAGCCTCCATGACCACGATCGATCCGCCTGCTACACCCGAGCGTGTGCACCACAGCGCCGGTGTCTTGACGTGCTTACAGAACTACTATTAAACTCACAACCAGGAAAGGTTCCGCGCCACATCCACCAAGTCTGACGTACGCGACAGGTTCACAATTGACAAGCTCTGGATGCACCCGTTGGCAATCTCATCTATCTTGGAGAGATCATCTTCAGCCTTTCGTGAAACATCTGGAACCACGACGAACTTTCTCATTCACGTCTCATCAAGCCATCGGTAGACGAAACTCTTCAGTCCCTGGATTCAGTGAGACAGTAGCCTCTCGAGATTGCTTAAACCGAAATTGAAAGTCACCTGTCGTATATCGACACTAGACGTGTGATGCTGTCTGTTATACCTGGTACTGGGGGCCGTGCCCCGTACAGCTGTTGTCCCTTGCCGACCTGGCGGCGATATCCCTTTTACCACCAACCAAACTCCAAATACAATACAAGAAAATACAGGACGAGACGACATGGAAACATGCCAACTGCCTTGGCCATCGATGGACCCCCTGGGCCAGCATGGCGGCTCAATTGCCTCGCCCAAATCGAAAAGGTTCACCAGGTAGCCCAGGTCTGAACAGGGGAGCCGCCGCTGGAACTGGTGAGCCAGTTGAGAGCGCACTCTGCAGCGTCCTCTCTGGCGTTGTGAAGGTTTTTCCCGTCGTACCAGTATCTCGCCGCCAGAGTCTTTCCATGGACAGTGACTCTGCTCGACCATGCGGTTCGTCCTCCTGTACATATCGTGGCGTCAGCAAGAATTTCCGTGAGGCGCCATTGCTGCGTCTTCTCGGTGGTATTGTACTTACCGCGACGATCCGATACGATCTGGAAGACGGGAGGTCGTAGTTGTGCATCACGACAAACTTCTGTAATACGACAGTCAACGCCCACCCTGGACAACTCAATTCCCTGGGCCAATCTACCTTCAAGGCGCTCCTGCCAACTCGAGCTTCCAGAACTGTATGTCGGTGAAGAGCTCATGGTGCGATGTTTTGTAAAGGGAAGTTGGTGTCAAGTAGTAGTATTTGGGTTGGCAAACACTTTGTACCCCTGCAACGAAGGTATGTGAAGAAAGCTTATAAGATAGACCCCAGTTGAGCAACTGGCGGGATGTCTAGGGCACGGGATCAGCGTGGGGGTTTCGAGATGACAACTTGTGGCAGATCCCCCAGAATGTATGTCAGCTCAAGGGTGGCAGAGCTTGAGGTTTTATAACTTCGCAGGCCCCGGTCGACAGCCAAGTGGTGACAGTCCTGGAGGGTTGGGCGTTGAAATGTGGCAGAAACGGCTTGGGTGTCACTCGAGGGCACAGCTGCCACGACCTAAGGCGCGTTGCCTGGGTTGAAGTTGCAATACGGGCTGTTTTGGACCACGGCAAACTGCATTGCGGCGGACGGATGAGAAGATACAATTTGGGGGTAGGGGGGG
>LDEE01000007.1:745254-766471 GCA_001021365.1 Stachybotrys chartarum | reverse complement strand
GACAAGGATGTAAAGAGGGCTTTGAGGCTGCAACAAAGGCGGGTGTCACGGTTGCCAGCTGGTCAAGTGTAGTCGGGCTGTGGTTAGGCGTAACGAGGTACGGGATTGGGTCCCGTTGCCAGCAAGAACCACGGCGGCGTTTACGGATACAGAGAATACCTATGCGTTGCACCGGTTGACTGGCTAGTTGTCATGACGGGATCAAGGCGCACGATGTGAGCATGACGGGCTTGCCAGGCCAGGCCGGGCCACGTCAGGGGTAAAAAGACTAACGGCAGGAATGCATACGCAAGCGCCCGCGGGGGAAAGAGTGAAAGCAAAGTGACCGGTCAAGAAGGAGGTTTGATCCAGCAAGAGTCCTTAGGCGCAGGTTTTACGAGATTACGGTGTGGTTGGGACTGCGCTGGTTTTTGGCCCAAAGGCCGGTCGAAGTGGAGGGAGGCAGGCAGGCGTATCGCTGGCGTGGACAGCAGCAGCAGCAGCAGCAGCAGTATCAGATCTGGGAATATGAGCAGACGATCTGACATCTGGCTCGGGTCGAGACCAGGCGTGAAGGACAGGGTGCAAAGCATCGATCGACCGCCAGGAGGGGGGCCGACGGCCGGCCACGAGGTCGACTCAGGGAGCCAATGAGGCGACTCAAGCAACGTGCCGTCCGTCGTCACGAGACTGACGGCCGACGCACATCCTTACGGCCCGTCCGTGTTAGAGAAGGGCTTCGTACAGCGCAAAAACGCAGAGGAAACGAAACGGTCCTGGGCGGCTCCGCATGATGCGTTGGACCTGCACCCGGTGGCTGAAAAGGCGGAGTGGCCTTCAGCTGGGCGGGTCGAGATCAGCGATGGGAAACGATGCTCCGGACATCGACGGCTGGCGTAGCTCTTGTGTGTTATAAATGCCCGGTCGTTCTTCTACTCGGCAACTTTCTCTGGAACTGGTTGAAGGAGTCGATGCCCCAGTCCCAAAACGTGCCTGCTGGACGTAATCTTCGAATTGGGACTCTTACCATCTGGATCAGCGGCGGCTGATGTCTGTGACGTGGTGAAGAGGGACAGGCCTTGCATCCCCGGCGCCCCCCTCTCCCCCCTCTCCCCCCAGCTACTCGGATGCTGCATCCAGGTAGTCTTGGCGGCCATCGACGGGGGCCCGGATCATGAACATGGCACCCTTGTTTGGGTGCTCGGGCACTCGGGCTTCCTGAGTTGTCGGTTTTCAACTACGGCGGCCAGCATCTGGGCCACAATGGGCTTCGGACAACCAGCATGACTTGTCCGACCACGTACTTCATGGTCTGCTGCTTTGTCTTGCAACCCATTCGCTACCGAGGGCCGCGCGGTTGACCAGGCTTCACAGGGTAAGTGTTGTGAGTATGTGACATGAGAAAATGGGCAGCAATCAACATGATTTCGTGCCTGCAGGATGTAGGTACGCCTTTTCACTGACCTCTTTCTTTCAAATTGATCAACTACAACAACGGGTATAACTCAACAGAGAGCCAAGCAGGCGGTGAAAGCTGACGGATACGTAATCAAGGAGACTCCAAGGAAGGCAAAGATAGACTTGATATTTTCTTATTGACAAGGCCCTGCTGCTTCGAATAGACCGATCATGCCATGAGGCAAGACAACTTACCGCGTTGGACGCACCAAGGGAAAAGGCACCTGTCCCCATCAAGTTTACGGGTACACGGTTGCGCCGACGACCTGACACGTTGACTGCAATGGCAATAAGGGGAGGATGCTTCCGGCTGTGCGCCCGTCCAGTCGGCATGTGTCCGGTACTCATACGTGAGGGTCGTTACCAGAAGTCGGAGCACGGTGAGCTGCATGGCTTGCTGACATTGGGCCTGGATGCAGTCTGCAGGGAGTACTCGTCATGTCTGCGTATTATTGACAGCCTTTGCGGGAATGTGAACAATCGGGTAATTTTCTCCTCCCTCACTCTGTGACCCGGCTTCTGACAAAAGCAATTCTGCCACGCATGCCACACGCAGGATCGTCACCGTGGCTAGCACGGCCAGACGGGCATCGACCCATGGAGCGAAAAGGCCTACGCCGTGATAGAGGAACGGTAGACGGAAAGGCCTTGGCCCAACCACCAGTTGGCCGCGGACTCGCACCCGGAAGCCGATGGATGCACCGCATCCTCTACACCCACACACGGGGCAGTATCATTCCCGATGTACCGACACCGACATCGCCGTGGTGTTTGCCGTGACGGGAAATGTCGCTGCTAGGCGTGACGAGGAGTATATGCAGGCAGACTCGTGCTCCTGCAATGACGATTGGGAGCGCGGGACACACACATCAGCGGCCTTGTCTGTAGGCTGGCACAGGCGTGAAGTAGGGCACACAAGCGTGCTGCATTGACAGGTTTGGCACTCAGACATATTGACAGCTCATCGCTCAATTTTCTGTATTTTGCAGCTCGTGTAGGGTTACAGTCTTGCCCGAATCGACCCATGAGCCCACCACAAAAGGATTCGGGACGAGCACCGTCAGCTCTGAGCCCGGACGAGGGACACGTTGGGCTTCGCTGTTTCGGAAAGCCTGCAACCCCTGCAGCCATCCTTGCAGCTGCCAGACTGGGAAACAACCCTCCCCCCCCCCAGTGCTTCCCATGCCGGTATGCCCTACCAGAGCCACCTCATAAGCCGCAGCCCAGGGCCTTTGCCAAGCCACGGGAGACTCAGGGTCGGTGAAGCTCTGTGGCACCGCCTGCCTACTATCTCTGTACCTACAGGTTTGGGCAAGGCCTCGGCAAGCCGCCTCCCCGTACCGTCGTCCAACCCTTGCGTGCTAGGCCGGTACCGCGTAGTCGGGAGCAAACCATGCTTCTGCATCATGTCAGGCGAAACACGCACAGGCTATACGACGCGGGAGGAGGCAGCAGCTGGGCTCAGGAAAATACGGAGGGCCGTGTGGCTTTCAACCCAGCCAGTAGTCCGGACTGGACAAGGGCTGGCTGTGGTGGGTTGACGGGATGTTTCACTCTTCGATTTTTGGAGGCAGACCGGTCAAGACCTGACCTGCATGATGACGGCGCATACCCCGCCGTTGACCTTATCTGCCAGTCTGTGGACATCATCCTTCTCCCAATACAGCCAGGTTAACCAAGTTCTCCAGCGAGCAGGCTCACAACGGGCTCTGCCATCAGCAACTCTGATGAGCAGCAAGCCACCCCGGAGGTTCAGAGGGCGCCCTGCTCTCGATGCTTGAGCCCGCATCGTCCAGCGCGGCACTTGGTGCGACGGCGGCACTCCGCGGGATGCCGTGGAGCGGTATCACCGGTGGGCAAACACCGGCATGAAGTCGCATCGCGGCACATACGTAGCGAACCTCTTCCCCCTCATGCGCGTCATGCTCCGTGGTGGCGGGGCTGTAACGTCAGTCCCTCGGTTCCTACCCAACGCTCCGCAAGCCCGCCCCCTTTTCAGCTCGCATGCCCGCCTCTTGTTAGGCATCCTTTTGGCTTTTCGGGAAGATGCCACCGCTGTCGTTCCTGCAGCTGCGCGGGAGAATCATGACCCCCCCTCCCCCGTTCGTATCGTGCTGATCCCGTTCCGCAGTGGTCGTGCAAATCGTGATGCGGTAAGACGCTTGCACGTCCCGAGTGCCATGCTGTGTTGGATGACGTATCGTGGCCGGCGTCAACCAAACACGCCCCCGGAGATGACGTTGCAGGAAACAACAAGCTGCTCGCGGCTCTCGGGCAAGTTCCGTTTCGCGACACCTTTATTACCCCGGCCGAGGACTTTCTAAGGTCTCCGAGGGGAAACAATGGGCTATTTCAAACTTCACATCTCCTAATGCTATGGACGACCTGATCCTACAATGAGACTTGATGGTGGGGGAACCAGTGTAAAGGTAGGTACACGGTGCAGCAGGGGACTACGCCGTTACTGCAGCACGAAGCTATTGCTGGTTCCCTCGAAAGCCGTTATGGTACCCAAGATATTCCTCGAGTCCCCGTAGTACCTGAACCTGTAGGTGCCCGCCCCTACGCCCCCCTCCGTCTCCCACGTCACATCGACCTCGCTGTGTCCCAAGACCGTGTTGGTTCGTCGCCACGTGTAAACGAGAAACCAGTCCGAGTCATCCCGTACGCGAGTCCACCGGCCGTCCACCTGTCTCTCCACGGCCGCAAACGTCTCTTCCAGGCGGAGGTTGTTGCGCGGATTGGCTCCCTGGAACGTCACGTTGACGGTGGCGCCGATGCTGTACGAAGCGGCGGGCTGCCGCACCACTCTGCCGAAGGAGGAGCCCAAGGGAGTGCTGTCCAGGACGACCCCGGCCAATAGGGACAAAGAATTTTCGCGGTTGTCGGGCGGCAGGGGACCTTGGGCTGGCAGCTCTGAAGCATCTGGGGCCAGGTAGGTCAAGCTACTGACGGTTAAGTTGATGAAGGCATCGAGCTCGTGTTGGCCGTAGAGCGTCGACGCGCCTTCATACCGCTGAACCCCATACTCCTCGGGAGTGACAACGTAGTGTGCGTACGTATTCGCCGGGCCTCCTAGCACAACAATTGGTTCTTGGCCCAGTACATCGGCAGCACTCTCAGCTACGGCCTCTTTCCATCTGCGCCCGGCCATTGTCGACGCCTCAACCGGCGAAACAATGATGACAAACTGTCCAACGCGGAGCATCTGGATGTCGACAATGTTTGGTGTCCACGCGTAGGGAAGCTTCAGTTGGCCAACGTTGAGCAGGACAGGTTTGGGCTCCTGGCACTTCTTTTGCTCGGGAGTCGGTGCAAGTAGGAACTTGGAGACGATGCTCCATACCGGGCTGGCGTCCGGGTTTCCGGAGTCTCCCTGCGTGAAATCAAAGGCCCCGGGCCAGTCCGAGGTACCCGCGGCGAAGGAATACCCGAGAGCGGCGGGGCACGTCTGCGCCGGGCTGCCGTCCGGGAGCGTAAACTCCCAGAAGCTCATGTCGTGGTAGAAATGAAAGGCCTTGACGCTGCTGCCAGTGACGGGAGTATACGACGAGCTCGAGAGGTCCTGAGGTATGAGAGTCAGTTCAGGTCTCCCACGGCGCCTGGGAGTGCCGGCAACTCACATAGATTTCCCGGGCTGCGGTGTACTGTCGTCGTCCCATCTCGTAACAGCTCTTGACGCCCAGATCCAATGCTCGGAATTCCGGCCCACGCCCATGGCAGGACTGGGACTTGCCGTCCGCGCAGGTGCTGTTCTCGAAGCTGCACATGTCGCCGGATCCGTCATCGCAGTACGCCCCGAGGATATTGGGCGACGTATCCCCTACGTTGGCCTGACTGAAGCCAGCAACAAACCCGTCAGCGGCGGAGTCGTCGCCTTCCAGAGCCTTCTCCAACATCCATGCCGCAACACCTTTGTTGTCGCCCGCCACGTGCGTGTTGTTGCCGAGGAGGGATGTGGGGTGGACGGGGAACCAGGTCAAGACACCAATGTTCTTGTTATCCGACGCGCGCTGGAAGCGAAGAAGAGTCAAGCTGGTGTCGGTGTCGGCGCTGTACCTTGCGCGCTCCGCCTCCGGGTTTTGAAGATAGGCCCAGAGTGACCGATTGATGGAGCCGTTCACAACGTCTGTCGTTGCAACGTCGAGATATCCCTATGAGGCAGTCAACAACCCTGGCCACGTTGTACTAGTACAGGAATGCTGGTTGTGTGCTCACTTCTTGAAGGTTTTGATGGGCACGTTGAATCGAGAGCACTGCCCCATCTACTATAGCCTGATAGCTCTGCTTGTTGAACCCCAAGTTGGTGATCTGCGGCAGGAGATAGTTGTGCCAGCCCCCAGGCCCCGCGTGGCTGTGTGTGCCAGTCACGGCAATGTTGTGGCTGCCGTATACCGCGTAGTCCCCTCCGAGAGCTGCAACGCCTTCGAGGACGCCGTAACGAGCTGCCGTATCTCCGGATTGGGTGTCGATGACAAGATATACAAATCGATCGTCGGGGTTGTTCGCATCGGCGACGATGAAGGCGCGGCTGTACAGGCGCTGTCGTAGGCCAGTGCCAGTCTGGGCCGTGTTGGCATATCCGGCGAAGCCGAGCTCTACCACGGGTCCCGTAATGTCTGCTTTGCCTACACCGATGAGGTATCTGTCTCCGGACGGGGCCGCTCTGGGTTTAACCTTCGGCTGTTGCCCCGATTTGAAGAAATTAGAGTATCTGTTGCCGTTTCCATGGCTGGAGCCCGAGAATGCAATCGCACCCACAGCGAAAACGACAAGAATCGTGAGCACAAAGAAAGCACGTCGCAACTGAGCAATGCTCTGAAGAGATCCCACTGTAGAGGCCATCTTTTCGAGTTGCTCCCACCTCAAAACGTCGGTTGCTTCCTTTCTGGATGCTGCATCATGGGGGAGCGAACCTCAGCTATATGGGCTGCGAGGGCCATATACGTAGCTTCCCCTGACCGACACTGTGCGATAGACGTCACATCTTCCTCGTTTCCTGATCAATACCGGACATGGTATACCAGCTGGCCTCGCAACACGAGCGATGCTACCCACCATTATCGCATCGCAACTGATATTCGGCTGGACTAGCGAGAGATAATGGTTGTCTCGTGCCTCGTGATGCCCTGGGTGGGGTAGGGAAGCAGCTATCGACGGCAGCAAACAGCAAGCAGCAGGATTCTGAAGATCTAATCCTGCTGCGATGGAGCCGTTGCCTGAATTGTATGGCGGGCATCTCCCACTGCCAGTGCCGTGTAAGTCGAAAGAGGCTAAGAATGACAACGGCGCAGGCCCCGATTGGGCAGGTTGCAGGGTTGAGGCAGATCACTTGGGCCGGTTTTCAGCGTCATTGGACACGAGGTTGGCAACCACTTCACCTTGCCCCCTGTTGACGACCCCCAATTCGAGACAAGTCGATGCAAGCGGTGCTTGTGTAAGAACCTAATTAGTACGTTAAACAAGGGTATAAGAGGACAAGAGGACTAATAAACACAGGTCTCAGTGCAGGGAATAGACGCCACTTGCGTCGCTTATCTCCAAGGCTGGAGCCAAGCGAGCCGCACTGCAGCTATCTGGGGTAAATTGTCTTCTTCAGCTGTAATTCTCGCTGCCTGCCCTGCCAGGTCATGCCCCTGCAAAGCTGTCAAGTCCATCTTTGGCACAACCTGCCCCTCATATGACGGACCAATGCATCCGTTCACATGCCCATCCGTTGACTTTGGTGTTGTCCTTACACCCTGGTCTAGGTACATGAAATGCACGTTAGTCGTTGTAAGCGATGTAAGTAACGGCCCCAATACGGCGACGTGCCGGTAGGGTAGTAATTCAGTCACACTCAACGCAGCCTTCCGGTCGGGGGTCTGGAACCACAATTGGTGCGATATTAATGCGATGTGAAGTGATAAGATCCGGGTCAGGTCGAATTGATAAAAAGACGCAGGCCAGGATTGTGGGTGTCCCATCAAGATGACAGCCCATACGAACACTTGCATGGATTGGGTGCGATAACAAACAGGGACTGGCACTGCCGGGTCATGATTTGCCATTTGACTGAGGGTTGGAGTTATCGGGCCCTCGGGGTCGGTTGATGGTCAAAGGTTTGAACGGCTTGAACGGCTTCCGCAGCCTGTCCAACGTCGGCGGTGGTCCCAATCCAGCAGGGCGTCTAACCCCGATATTGGTACTCACCGCAGACATGGTCGTGGAATGAAGAACTGCTGCCGGTTGACTCGGTTCGCGGATGACCTTTGCCTCGGCGTCGTCCGCAGATGACGGCCGGGGCGGCGAGCTTGAGAAACATGCGTAAGGTCTTTTTGCGTCGACGACCTCCTCCTTAATAATCTTGGACGGAGCAAATTTTCTCCCAAAAGAAGGCTTGTGCTGCGCAAGCTCAGGTAGAATGTCCCCTTGCCGCTCTGCAAAGCCTGTTGTTTCCGCTGACGAGACACGCGACATGGACCGTTGAAGTGCAGCTTGATGACGGATTTGAGAGTTGGATCTTAGCAAGGTTGATGACTGGGGGTCCTCAGCTTTGACGTCCTTATTGAAGAAGCCGTATAAACTTTTCTGACCTGCCGGACGGCGCGTTGTCTCTACGTTCAGGCTTTTCTTCTGAAGCGGTGCCATGCCCTTTTCGCTTGATACCGTACGCGCAAGAGTCTGTTGATGGGCTCCAGCAGTAGTGAATCCGGGCAAGGACGAGACTGTAAAGTCTGACGACTGCTCCATGGTCGTGGAGTACTCCCTCTGCCAAGGCGCCTCCCACTGCGGCTCGTCCCCGTCCGGTTGGTTGCTGAATCGTTGTCTTTTCGGAGCTCTTGATGCATATCCCGAACCATTTTCATCTTCTGCAAGAGGATCGATGGGAAAGAGATCGTCCTCAGGCGAGAACATGGGCGGAAGCTTGCCGAATATTTTCTTATCGTCAGGTGCGTCGCGGCGTAGGATTTTGGCTGCGTCTTGGACCAGTGCTTGGTTGATAGATGGCCCCTTTGAGGCGAATGCTGTTGCTGCAAAGGGGGACACGAAAGGCGAGAGGTCTACCTTGGTTTTCCCATTTTGGGATCCATATATTGGACAGCTTAGATAGAGCAGAGACTGTGCTCGTGTCATCGCCACATACAGCAGGCGTCGTTCCTCGTCCTCGTCGTCTGCCCTTGCGTGTGGAATTGATCCAGAGTAAACAGAAGGTACGAAGACCACGGGCCATTCCAGACCCTTGGCTGCATGAATAGTCGAGATTGTCAAGATGGAGGACTGGTCTTGCTGCTTGTCATTTTTTTGTGCATCTGATGCCAGTGAAATGTTGGCCAAGAACTGCCCAAGCACATCGTTGTCTTTGGTCTGTTCGATACCGGCAATCTCAGGCAACGCGTCCTCCTCGGACGCGCCGTTGGACCGTAAGAAATCATTCGCCAGACTAACAAACTCCTGCACGTTTGCCCAACGGTGCTCATGGTCTTCCGGATATTCTTCCTCTAGGTATTTGTTGAAGTTCAAGTCCCGTATCAATTGTTCGATCAGTGCCACCAAAGTAGTCGATCCGTCTTCCTTCATCATGCTGGCTTTTCGTTGCAGGTTTGATATGACTTGTATGAAATCCACGTTTATTTTTTGTTCCATCTTGATCCGGATGTTGGTTGTTGCTTTGCGTATGCCTTTGCAGTGCTTCCAAAGCAATGTCCAAACGCTGAACTTGGCATTCTCGGCCTCCTCGAGCAGGGATTTGATGGTTGTCTCTCCCACGCCCCGTCGTGGCACGTTGATCACGCGAGCCAATGCGTCATTGTTCTCGGGCTGGTACACCAGACGTAGATAGTCAATGAGAACTTTGATCTCTTTCCGCTCGTAGAATTTATGTCCGCCGATCATGCGATATGAAATGCCTGCTCTGCCCAAGGCAGCTTCGATGTTACGGGACAAGAATGCTGATCTGAGTAGAATGGCCACGTCCGCATGCTTGAGCATGCCACCAAACATCATGATCAACCGGCGAGTCTCCGCTACAATCCACTCGCCTTCGGACGCCGAGCTTTTCAGCATGCGCAGGACAGGTTTTGTCCCTTTGTTGTGTACGGGTTTAAGAATCTTTTTATACCGCTTCTTGTCTTGCTGTATGACCGCTAAAGAGACATCTAGGATGGATTGCGACGACCGGTAGTTCTCCTCCAAGGATACCTCGGCTGTGTGAGGGAACTCCCGCAGCAGTCGGTATAAATTCCTGACTTCTGCAGAGCGCCAGCCGTAGATACTCTGGTCGGGATCCCCAACAACTGTGATTCGCTTTTGCGCCTGCGCGAAAAGTTTCATGAGTTCGTACTGAATACCGTTGGTATCCTGATACTCGTCAATCAACACAGTCTGGACGTTGCCCACGCACGACGGGTGGTCCCTTAAGAGATCCACGCAACGAACGAGGAGGTCATCGTAGTCCAAAAGGTTTGACCGCGACAGCTGTTCCTGGTATGCCTCATAGCAGGTTATCAGAGATGGGTGGTCCTGCGGTGTTTTGCGCCTGGGATCCGGAGGCAACGCAGCTGTACCCTTGGCCTTCTTTTTGCTGATCCAGGATCTTGCCACTGCAGGCTCAATGTTTAAATCGAGGCGCTTGCATATCCTTTGAATAATGGCCCGGGAATCGTTGTCATCCGCGATACCAAACTTGGGATCCAAGCCGATGCGGGAGCCATAGACGGCCAGATAGCGTCGTGCGATGGAATGGAAGGTCCCTAAGATGATCTTCTTCTCACATTCGTTGCCAAGCACTCTTCCAATCCTTTCCTTCATCTCCTTTGCCGCTTTCACGGTAAAGGTCGCCACGATGACATTGGCGGGCTGATATCCGCGTTGTTGAATCAGCCACACTACTCGTGACGTAAGCGTATGCGTTTTGCCACTCCCTGGGCCGGCGAGGATCGCGACAGTAGAGGAATTGGAGGTTACGGCGCGTCGTTGGGCATCGTTAAGAGATGCGAGAGCAACATGATGGGCGTTGGGGGCAGCCATGGCGCCACTATGGGGGCACTATGATGTGCTCCCTTACTGCAGCCGAGAGAAGCATCGGGTTCATAGGAAGCTCGGTTTCAGTAGTATTCGACGGCGTTTGCATGTCCCAGCAAGTTTTCAACCCATGGCTTGTCGATCTGCAGCGAAGTGAGGACGCGTCGAGCGAGACAAGGATAGCGCGAAGTCACGTGACCTCGCGAGGTCAAAATCATTTCACTCCCACAAGTTGGTGCAAGCTCCTAATGTGGGAAAATGCCGACACTTGGAATAGGACATGTTACTATTCTCACGATGTTCCATAGGGGGTGGTTCCGCATGTTGGTTTCGGCTGTTATCCTCTTGCCTGACTTCCGGCGTCTCTGCATGCCGGATGCTGCTTGGGGGCGATGAGCCTCGAGGCAAGGCTTGGAGGCCATGTCAGAGTATCACTCGACGCAACACGTTGGGTGCCATGGGTGATGGTGTGGCATGGTGGATACTGCCTGCGGTGCGCGAAGTGGTTGCATGAGATGAAAGGCAATACCCCTTCCTATCTGGCAGGGTGGTTAAGCAGGACGCAGGACATGCAACTCTCGTACGTCGTGCCATGCGCAGGCCTGCCAAGGCACGACATTGTAACCCTACAGGTTCTATTCTCGCACGCTGCAGGTCCAGCCCATGCGACGGGGATGCAAATCAGGCAATGACTTGCCCAGCACGCCCATTCAAGCTCAGCTTGACGACCGCCGTTCCTCCCACATTCTCATCTGCCGACATATATCACCTTTCTGCTAATTGAGAGAATCACATTTCGCCCAGGGGACAACGGGCGCGTGACGACCTGTGATCGAATCCGTCACATCGACTAGAATTGGGACAGCCTAGGCGACGAGCAAGCACACAACAGCAATTGGCTGGTTGGGTACGGAGTCACGACACTAAATGGAGCCATCACAGTGAAGGACTCGAGGGGCCTGCGGTGACGTTCCCAATGACCACACAGGGACCGCTCTTTTGATCCGTTCCAGTTGAGTCTCTGCAGATGAAAGAAGGAAGGATGGCTGGGGCGGTCTTGACCACGAGCCCCCCCCACCCCGCTTCCAGGCACATCCGAATGCTGCGGGGACGCTTCGCGCCAGGGGTCTGGATTATCTGGTTGGTGGTACCGGTGGCCATTGGCGAGCCTTGACCGCCCAATGAGCGCCTGGCAGGTCTCGAGGTCGGCGCTTAGAGACCGCCATGGACCCCTGCCGTCACCTCCTCCCGGCCAACCACAAGCCGCCGTCCGTCCTCATCGACTGCATCTCCCAACTGGCCATCACCAAGTTGGGAAAACTATCCATTTGGCATCATGCAGGCGCCACCAGTGAGCGTCCGTGGATTGGGGGCCCCTGGGATCGCCCAGCAAGTCAGCTTGGGGCTCGGCCCCTCGAGCGCTAATCACGACGTGCCGAACATCACCAGCCGCTATATACCCTTCTCCATGCCGCATATCCTTCCCTCTCCATGCCGTTTCTCCGTCAAACCATGTTTCAACGCTGACATCCAGGAGGTGACACCATCCAGCTCAAATCTCCTTCAAAAGGGATCTACGCCCTCGCCTGCCCCTCCCTCATCATGCCGTCGCAGCATGTTGGGTTCTCCGTCTCACTCGTCTCTCTTGCATGTCTTCTCTTGACATCTCTGGCTGTTCATGCACAAGCCGCTCCTTCGCTACAACGCCTGAGTTCTAGACAGACATCCGAAGATAGCACTATACTCAACGACCCGGCCTACCTGCCAGCTCAGATCGGCGCCATTGTCGGAGCGTACGCTGTTTCTCTGGTGCTGGTCGCCTTTACTCTCCTTGCACTCTCCAAGAAGCGCCGTTCGCAGCTCAACGCTGGCAACGACGAAGCAGAATTCGACAAGCCAGCGCCTATACTCCGGGAGCCCTTTACACCTTTCGCTGAGATCAAGAACATCTCAGTTCCCAACTTCTCATATCCCTCCCCCATCAGGACTGAATTCAACAACACCGAGATCAGCAACATCGGGCCTAGCCCTTACGTGTATCCATCCCCGACTTCAAGCCTTGCTGCCCCCGGCGTAGATCCCCAGGTTGATCAGCGAGTGGTCGCTGCTGATAGAATCATGGCCCAGCAACAGCTTGAGGATATGTACAAGTATGTGATGGAGCACGAGGAGGCCAAGCAGAAGGGCCTCGCTTTCGAACCACCACCAATCCCTGGCTCAAACCCACAGCAGGCCCCAATGTCGCCCAAGTCTGCCACGGGAACACTGACCAAGAAGGAACGGTCCAAGCCAGCGAGCCTGAATCTGACTGCCGCCAACGAAGAGAGGACGCAATCGAGGACCTCTTCGCTCCTTTCGGCGCTCCGATCCCCCAAGAAGAAGTCGGTCAAGGGCGTAACCATCTCTTCGCCAATCATGACGCCACAGTCGAGTACGTTCCCTCGACATGAGCAGCAGGAGATGGGTGTTATCCCTCCGAGGCATTATGCTCCCGCCGCTCCACCGCCCATTCCAACAGACCACTTTCCCACTCACAACAACCGTGCTCGAGGCGCCGCAGCTCCCGTGACCCCGGACCTGTCTCCGGAGAGCACACAAAGCATCGACGAGCGCATTGGCTCTCAGATTGGCCCTTACAACCACTACCGGAACATGTCGCAGGCCCCAACCGAGGTGGAACCGGATTCAGCTACTTCGGAGCACTCCCAGGTGCCACTTGTTGGTGGGCTACCGTCTTCACCCAAACCCGGAGCCAGATTCCCAACCTTGCCCGCGTCGCCCAAGCCAGGTGCCACTTTCCAACGACCGAATCCGTCATCCGCTGTTCGGGCTGGCGGCACTCTGCCCCTTCGTGCCTATGAACCTGCGCTGGGGTCATCTGCAACAACCACGTACGTGAAGCAGACCGTCTTTGAGAGGAAGGGCCCTCTGTCTCCTACCAGTGCCAGAACGCCATTCACTGCCGGTGCCGTACCCTACTCGCCCTACCAGCCATTTACACCTTGCGTGCCAATTACTCCTTCCCTTGTGACTCGGGAGGACAGAAAGCGCATGAAGAGGCTTGAGCCCAAGACACCAACAATGGAGATGGTCCAAAGCTCCGATGATATATGGTAAATGGGGAAGTGTATTGGTTGTGTGAAGAGATTTAGAACTTAGATATCCCAGCTGTCCGTGTCATCGTTGGCAAAAGGCGGTGACTTACTTATGTCGTGATGATAATTTTTTGCTTTTGTTACTCTTTGTTGGGTGTCTTCTGTACCGCTTCGGGTCTACCTGGATGGTTCGTCGAGGAAATAGGATCGGTGCACAAGGTGGACGACGGATAGCTTAAAGTATTGTCAAATAGGGGGTGATTGGTTTTGTATATACTTATATAAGCATCAATACTTGTGCTTCAGCTGGCCTTGAAGGTGGTTATGATTAAGTTGTACTTGATGTAGACCATCTGGTATTTATGGCGGCATCATCATTGGAAGCCATCTTGGTTTCACCATGGTGAGGGAACTCAGGCCCCGGTGAGACCGAATTTGATGGGTCACGAGCTCCTCAGTATCTTGCTTCTAAGGAAACCCCATGCTTTGGAAGGTGTGCAGAGATGCACCCAAGCTCAACCCATTGTTTTATTGATGGTAATGGAGAGTATTTAACAGCCCGGCCAAAGGCTTCATTCATTACAGCTACATCTGGTTGCGCCAGGTTTTGGTATGCTCGAGTTGGCTATCGACCTCGTCGCTGCTTCGGTTACGATTTTGATATGGGGTCTAGCTCAAGTTTGAACATCTAAACATGGTAAAGGGCCAAACGGAAATCGCCGTAGAACAAGATTGACACGGATCTCCCCCCGGATGTGAATTGTATCGTAAATAACCTAAAGATTTTATTGCGAAGAGGGCATCGACGAAAAAGAAAATGACTCTCAACACTCATCACCACGACCCCTGAATTTCGATTACGAGCCAAGGCTGAAATGCATAGGCACTGGCGATTCCGTTTGAGCATGGGCATGATCAGGATTGGCAACGAGAATATTGAAAGCGAATCGTTTGCATAAACTCAACAGGACATGTTCGGTCGGAGTTGCCCTGCATGATAACGGCACACGAACTCTTGTACTAGCCCGAAGCATGTTTGCTGACTTGCAACACCATAGGAGTCCATTCTGATGAAGCGCCAAGTCGGGGAAGGTCAAGGATGTTCATCTTCCTTCGAACTAAGCAGCAAGCATTGTGGAGAATGAGGTGAGCTGACTCGCTCGGATGGCTTCTCATCCATCAACAATCGTGCCTTTGTCATAGAGTAAGTCACTGACTACAATAGGGTGAATCGAATGACTCCGTATCGCAAAGTAAGAGCAATGATTTCTTCAATGCCAACCGGGATGGCCTTGACAGTACGATCTAAGCAGAACTGCATCGCAGTCGCAGCGTGGAGATTACGAAGAAGCATCGTGCTGTAGGGGCACTGTTGAGAAGGCCGTGGTTCCTCATGTAGAGTACATCGTGGGTTCTGAAACCGCGGAGATTCATATCGTGTGGTCGCATTGTATTTAGTTGGGCGGCACAACAGAAAATCGCCAAGCACTCGGGTAAGGACGATGAGATACTTGCGAGGATCTGGAAGGAGACGATCTAACCTCATAGATTATTTTCATGATTTACCAGAGTGTATTGCAGTCACGTGGTGATGCGATGACCATCGGCCAAGACGGGATTAGTAATAACGCCTTCGCCGCCAGCCGGTTCGGTCTAGCCTTAATCCGAGAATCCCTGGGTCGCGTCTGTGCCATTGGGAAATTTCCTCGTCGACTGGTGAAGGAGAAGCACTGGCTTTCTTAGACGTCCTTTCCTTCTGACGCCGAAGTGGTGAACCGTCGACATGTCTCCGCCACTGAGGATATGGGGGGCATGTAGAGCCGTCGCCTTGCAGTCACGACCTGCATTGGGGGCGCTCCGGTTCGCGCGGCCATCTAATCGATTCTTTACGAATGATACCAAACGTCTCGAACCCAACCAGTCCGGCCCTGCAGGAGGCGAGAAGAGCAATGCAGTCTCCGAAAATGCTCCAGGAGTAGAGGTAAAGCATTGCTGTCCGTGTTGAAGCATTGACCAAGGCTAACCCCTGTACATATAGAACACGACTTCATCGCATACATCGCCCGCCGACGCTCTAGATGATGCGACATTGGAGAAAATGTTCTATGGCGGCCGAATGGTGACCAGTCAGGGAGGTGCCGGTCTCACCCCCGCGCAAGAGAGTGCGTTGTATCAGGAGGGCACAATACCCACGCCAGCCGAAGCCGAAGCTCTCGTGTCGAGCGGAGAGATTGCCCATATCACAGGCGCCATAGAGCAAAGAGGGCAGATGGACGATCCTGGGCACAAATTCGGCCTGCCGACGAAGCCGTACCCCGAAGGCTTCCACCTGAAGAAGAGATATCACCCTGTGCTAGAACAAGTCGCGAGGATTATGATGCGCGACGGGAAGCTCAGCGCTGCTCAAAGGGTACGTACTCTACGCGAGTCCAACGTTGTTTAGTATCCGGTTCAGGACATTTTTTGACACCCGAGGCTTGAACAGAATATGACCTTGGTCATGAACTATTTACGGACATCTCCGGCGCCCATTTACAGCCCCAAATTTCCGCTCCTCCCCGGAACACCGCCGGCTTCTCATCTTCCACTCAACCCTATACTATATTTGACGATTGCCATCGATTCGGTTGCTCCTTTGGTGAAGGTACGAGGCCTTGCGGGAATGGCCGGTGGTGGCCGGGCACTAGACATGCCTATGCCACTTGCTGTCCGCCAGCGCAGGAGAGTAGCATTTCAATGGATTCTGGACGCCGTGAACAAGAGACCCTCAATGGGAAGTGGACGCAAGCAGCTTCCCCACAGGATAGCCGAGGAGATTATCGCTGTGGTAGAAGGACGATCGGGTGTGTGGGAGAAGAGAAAGCAGGTGCATAAGCTAGGAACGGCAAGCCGAGCGAATGTTGGCCGCAGCAAGATGGGGAAGAAGCGTCGTCAGATATAAGGGCAATGGTCCAACCATGACAGGCGTATATGTAAGAGGAGATTCTGTATTACAGTGTACAATATCATTACACAATCTGACCAAAATGTAAATAAGGCAACCTTGACACATAGTATCTGGTCAGTATTTGAAATTTGGCATCAACATGCTACCTCTCCGGACTGAATTGGATATGGTGTTTGAAAGCAATCTGTAGCACTGGCAACTGCTGGCGGGGTAAACGAAACAAAACAAAACAAAATCAATGGAACACACACTGTAGTAACACCAAACACCACGAGGTGAATGCCCCGTCGCCAGTGCAGAACCACGCGAGATATCGAGTGTATGGCTACGCAACTACCAAACCATGATCGGATGTGACAGCTTGTCGGTTTATGCCCAAAGCAGCGGGGTGGAACCAGCTGAGAAGAGGTGGCGTTCCTCAATCGCCAATAATGATGAGAAGCTACCCACCTCTGCTACCTGTTGGCACAGTACCGGACCTCCATTGACCTGATAACTTCCAGGCATCGTTGAGCAGGGTATTCGATGTAACCGTCTCAACTGGTACCTTGATAAGGACCTGCATCCTCGCAACGGGAAGTCATCCTGTCGAACGGGGCTTGGACCCAAGAGGTGAGAACGGTTGATGCCATTGCTGGTATGGGCAGCGAACGGCATTCTCCACGGCGACTGCCACACGGTAAACGTCCTGCTTGATCACAGTCCATCCACACTGTGGGGGATAGGCAAGCGGAAGAGGCAAGGCAGGGCGATTTAGACTTGTATTTAAGGTCGCAGGTTCGCCAAGATAGCCGGCGGTCGAAGCACCAGACGGCACCTTCTTAGCGCCATCCATGTAACACCAGATTCCGGCAGAGCCCACTCCACCAGCTTCTGGCCGTCTCCCGACAAACTTCCATTAATGCGCTACACTAAGCTGCCCGATGTTAATATGACTACACCCGTTCCTACCCTGAGGCCACCCTTGGCCTTTTCTCTTGGCATCAGGTCAACTGCGGGGAGGAGACCCGAGCACCGACACGTTTGCGTCTGCGTCTGCGTCTGCGTCTGAGTTAGCAATTGTGCATCCTCATTCGAATTCTTCCCTGCATCTTCATCATCGTCTCGACCGTGTTGCTCGATCCCCCGCCACCCGTTCGCAACCCGCCACCCTTCACATCAGCCGTCGCCCGCTTCGATACCTGACGCAACCAGAGCTCGCCCCATCCACGACTACCTTACGCCTATCAGCCCGCTGAAGCTGGGCTTTTGCCAAGTATTCTGCGACTTTTTCATCAACCCGACGTCGTGAGCGGCCGCCGAAAATACTTGGACGACAGCGATACCAGAAAACAGCCATATCCATCAAACGATAGCCCGGCCGGGACACGTCCGTCCTACAGCACCATCTCTCAGTCGTTGTTATTACGAGCCTGCCAGGATGTCGCACAACCACAGACCCATGAGCATCGATGCCATGCTCGACATGGAGCGATTGGAGGTTCTCAAGCTGCTGGAGAACAGCAATGCTCAAGCTCCTCCTCCTGCGGAGCGGGTGCGCTCCGCGTCTCCTTACGCCACCTCTCGATCTCCCGTCAGGAGTCTGCTCGACATTGCTGAGGAAGGCCCCAGCACCAGCCCCAACCGCAAGAAGCCCGCTCCCCTAACCCAAGCGCCGGTGAGGAGCATGCTCGACGTAGATGGCCCGCCCCTATCTCCCCAGCCTTCAGTGCGCAGCATGCTGGACATTGACGCGCCGGTGCCCTCTGGTGCTTCGCAGAGTAGTACTCGCACGGCGCCGAGCTCACCGACTCTGGGCGCCGATGCCGCCTTCAGGACGGCCTCACAGCAATCTCAGTCCCGCTCTGGCGGCGGTCGTCACGATAACATTTCCAACTACCAGTTTTCCGACATCCTGACCCAGCATGGGGGCCCGCAAATGCCAAAACGATCTAGCCAGAGCCAGAGCCAGAGCCAGAGCAGCAGACGTCAGCAGGGCTCTTCGATGGCCGACGCTTTGCGGAACACAGACCTCAGCGGTCTGGTCCCCACGGGTGACCGCCGTCGACACTCCTCCATTGGTGGTCGTAAATCCATGTCTCCTCACAGCCGGCTCAGCAACAGGTCGAGATCGCCTGCCACCTTTTCATCTCATCTCCCACCGAACAAAGTCATGCTCGGAGATGGTCAGATCATGGATATCAACAACGCTTATCGCAGGCTATCAGACGCCAACCTTGCTTTTGCTGGGGGAAGTTTATCACAGCTGCCATTGCGCAAGCAGTCGGAGGAGGCAGGCGAAGGCAGATTGATAAAGGACTACCTCGGACCCGACGGCGAGCATTTGGGTTCCAGCGACGAGGAAGATGATCATTTCAGTAGTGATGACGAGGATCGTGGGCGTAAGATGGCCCCCCGCTCGCCGAGCCCCAGCCTTTTGTTGAGCGCAGAGTCCATGTCTCCATCGCGCGCAGGCAAGCCAGACCGCCAGGCGCAGAGCTTACTGGCAGCCGCCGAGGATGAACGTACGTGAACAAGCTAACCCCTGATGTCTCCCATCTTGTTTGGCGCCACAGCCATGCTAACCGAACTTAGGCGTGCAAGTCGCGTCGCAGCAACCTAAATACCAGTACAAATCACTTCTTCCTGAGCCAGAGATCAATATTACCAACGCTTCGGGGGACACTGTCAAAGCGGCCAAGTCATCTGTCCACCCGCACACAAACTACGACCATGCTCCCGGGGAACAAACACCATCAGTCATGGATTCGGAAGAGGAGGCCGATGTTGACGACATCAAGAGGGCGCAGAAGTTGTCGTTTGCGATGACGGCCATCACGAGCACGCCAGAAGCTAATCGTGCCATTCGAATCATGTACCGAGGTAAATGGAAGGAGATTGCGAAGCAGGCAGAGGAGGAGCAACGTAGGTTGCGCAAGTACCTAGTGGCCACAGATCTCAGCGAAGAATCAACACACGCGGTGGAGTGGGCCATCGGGACTGTCCTTCGCGATGGCGACACGCTCATCGCCATTTATTGTATCGACGAGGAGACTGGCATCGTGGGCGATGCTGGGTCGACGGCGGAGGACTCGCAGGCAGCCAGGGAGCAAGCCGCGGCGCTGAATGCGGCTACGGGCTCAAGGGGTGCGGGCTCGGGGCAATTGTTGGAGTTTAGAAGGCCGTCGGCGTTCCATCTACGACGCGATTCGAGCGGTACTCCGGGCTCATCACCGGCGCGGGACGATCGCTCCAAGGCCGAGGAGGAGCGCCACCGGGCTGTGCAGGTCATCACAGAGAAGGTGATGCGTTTGTTGAGGAAGACGAGGTTGCAGATCAGGGTCGTGGTGGAGGTTCTGCACTGCAAGAACCCCAAGCACCTGATTACCGAGGTCATTGACCACATTGAGCCCACGTTGGTTGTCATAGGAAGCAGAGGACGTAGTGCGCTTAAGGGGTAAGTGCTCACAGAGGGCTTCGCAGAGGGTTTCCAACAGGAGATATGCTAACATGTGCAAACAGTGTCATCTTGGGGTCCTTCTCCAACTATCTCGTGACCAAGAGTTCGGTGCCCGTCATGGTGGCGCGGAAGCGTCTTCGCAAGCAGAGCAAGTATAAGCGAACGGCGGTGCGGCAAGTCAACAATTTGAAGAACCCGGCAGCGCGAAGCCTGGCGAATGCCAAAATTGATTAACCGGACCGGCCGCCGGCGCGCAATGGTGACGTTGGAATGGCCTGGCCCGGCTCTGTCTACCTTTCTTAATCGGGGGTTGCGTTTCTTTTACATCTTCCCTCTTTTCATAGGCGATTATGATGAAATCAGCGGACACATGATCAGAAGTGTTGGTGCAATGGACTACGGCAGGGCAATGGAAATGACAAGCGTGATGGCAATATCAAAATGGAAGTTATTCGCAAACAGAACCGGCGTGATAGGCACATTCACTCGTCCGATGCATAATGCTACCACTTCCAAAGCATATCTCCACGGCCGTCTCTTTTTTAGGGCGACCGCCCCGCCAGCGAGTCAGACCCGAGCACATGGACGCAACGTTCTTGACGTGTGTTGAAGTTCAGTCTTCTTCCGTAGACCAACTACCGCGATGCACCATCAAGGTGGGGGGTCAGGCAGCAGACCAGTCGGCGATCCTGGCCTACAGACCAGATATATATCGTCATACCGTCATGGCGCAGCTGAAACCAAAAGGAGGTGGGAGCAGGCAATCATGCGATTCGGCGTCTAGATCCGTTTCTGTTCTAGATGTTGCAGCCGGGTCAAGCAATCGCGCGCAGACGGCCCCTGGACCACGAGTAGGTACTTGGATAGTCTCGATAGCGGTGGCGAAGGAAAACAAAAAACATGGGAGGAGCCAATGGCCAGGCAATTGTACCCCGCGTCGCGACACGTCGCGTACGCGGTCAGGACGCGTCGCTGTCATTGTGCCGATGGTGTTGTGTCTCGTGGTGTTAATGCCTCACAACAGGCCAAGTTGACCACAAGAACGTCGATAAGACGCTTTGGTGAGCGACCCGGGCATCAGGATGGCGATGGAGACATTCCCGAGAAATGCGCAAAACTTGACATTGCCATCTGTATCTAACCATTGCGACTGTGCTGGAGGCGGCCCAGGGAGGGGGGGTTTAAGTGCGTGCATGAGCGACCACACAGCCCAGCCACTCGAAGAGGCTTAGCGAGGGGCTGATCAGATCAGTGCACCTCGTAGGCGTCTGTCTCACTGTTCCTTAGGTACCGTCT
>LDEE01000007.1:685562-745201 GCA_001021365.1 Stachybotrys chartarum | reverse complement strand
GGAGCGGAACGAGCCAGGGGGCTTGATTGGCCCAGGCGTTCCCTCTGGCTGGGGCACGATGGGGATGGAGAGGGGCGGCACCCGGCAACGCCCAACCTCTCGATTTCCCTCGCGGCCACCACTTCATGCGACCTGCCCGGGGCAGGAGAACCTCGCCAAAATGTAAACAGAGGAGGGCAGCAGCTGGAGAAAGGGGGACGAGACAACGTGGTTTGTCCATGGGGGAATGGGGGGGGGAGGTTCCATGTGGGAATCGTAGGCATGGTGTTGGATGGTTGCAGGTACCTACCTATAGATACCAAGTCCCTGCAGGACTTGTACCGTGATTGGCGACTTAAGCATTCGTCGGTAGTAGTAAAAGTATCCTACGGCAGTGAACATAGTATCCCATCAATGACCAAGACACTGCGCACACACACGCATCACTAAACCCCCATCTCACACCCATCCTACTTCGTCTTCTTCTTCTTCTTCCCTTTTCGTTACTGCTGCCGTCCGTCTGAGTCGCAGGACTGAGCTGTGCCAGGGCATCAGGTGACACATCGCCCACCACCACCACCAACCTACCTCTTCCACCGCTCACGTTTACTCACGGACCCTTATCTCAGCTACATACGAGGCCTGGCACCAGTGTTCCCGTCTTGCAGTTGTTGACTTGCCTACGCCGAACAACCTTGCTTTTTCTTAATCATCATCATCATCTTCTTCTTCTTCTTCTTCTTCTTCTTCTTCTTCTTCTTCTTCTTCTTCTCCTCTCTTCTTTGTTAGAAGCCCTGCAATCTGGCCGGCTCCATGAGTTCACTCTTCACTGTCAACAACAACTTCTCACTCATCAGCATCAGCATCGCTCCCAGCACCTTTCTCGCTGGCTTCGCTCTCTTCCTCGTATTCCTGTCCTTCTACATAACCCATCTTCTTCCCGCAGGGATCTTGCGGCGGATATCGTCCACCATAACATCACAGCTGCCCAATATCACGGCCCTCGCCGCGCCCTCGCCCGGACCGGACAAGAACCTACCTGCGCTGCCATACTCCTACGGCGACCATACCCAGCTCGTCCTGCAAGACCAGTCTCTGGTTCTCGGCAGCCAGGAGCTGGCTATCGTTCTAAGAGACAGAGCGCAGCAGCAGCAGCAGCAGCAGAAGCACCAGCGCACCAAACTCTTCCTGGAAGACGAGGACTACCAGCGCGATGGCCGACCATATCGACGACCTCGACGACGTCTACCTGCAGGGGCTCGAAGCGAGCCTGAGCCCCGTCTCTCTCAACCACTCGCTCATGACCGCCGGGGACTCGGAGGAGGAGGAGGCGGCGGCGGAGGAACTAGACGACAACCGCAGTCTCCAGCACGGCTCCGAAACCGCTTCCGGCAATGGATTCTTTCCACCGGCGTGGCGAAACCTGCAAAATGGGGAGCTGAACCGAGGCTTCGCGAGCCCCCAGCACAACGATTTTAGGGTCCTGCACCAGTCCAGCTTCACCGATCGCCTAAACTCGCCGGAGTTCGAGGGCTTGGATGAGCACCACGACCATGTCCAGGACTTACCCGAGGATCACGAGTCCGTCCTAGCACAGGCTATCCGGACCAAGCTCCCAAGGGGTAGCATGAGCCCGGAAAAGGGCCGCTCACCCAGCCCGGAGCGCCGTGACGACACAACCGTCAAAGTCCAGCCCTTCGGCTCTCATCCCTACTTTGAGCAGCACAGACAGCGCCACGGCCAGCACAGTTTGTCGACGGGAGAAGTAGTCCGGGCTGGCGAGGCAGTGCAACCCATTGATAACTGTAAGTCCATACCCGCATCATTCTCATGTCGTGCAAAAGCCTATGCGCCTAACCTACTCACCCCTTATCCAGACCTTCGATTTGCCGTCAATGCCGAGATTCTGCAGCGCACAGCACCCATTGAGGCAGTCATAAACTGGATCTCCAGGCAGTGGAACTGGATTTCGTCATCCAAGACGACATTCATCGGCTCGCTGCTCACTCTCCTCATCGCCTACTCCTTCCTCAACGGGCTGGCCAAGCCCGCCGCGCCGCGCCCTGCCGGCGACCTCGTCAAGGTCGCCGGCCTCGCCAAGTCGTTCGAGCCGCTGGTCTTCTACTCGGAGCACGCCGTCGCTCAGGTCCACGAGCTGCAGGCCACCAGTGTCGCCGTCTGGGACCTCGGCGAGAGTGTGAGGAGCAGCGACATGGGGGATGCTGCTACTATTGTGAATGACCTGGATGCGCTCAGTGAGAGTATGAAGACGCTGGGACTGGAGATGACCAAGTTCCTCACTCGCGTCGACGGGGACATTGACGAGTACGATGAATCTCCTTTTCTCGGCCCTTTGACTCGGCTAACGTGGTGGTGATCCAGCATTCTCAATGTCATGGAATGGGCCAAGATGCATCTGAACCGCCTCAATAACCTCCCTCCCCCCTCCACTCTAACCTCCGCCTACGACAACATCCACGAGTCCCTCACAAGGATGCACATCCTCGAGGATGCCTCCGGGTCGCCCACGCCCCTTGGCACCATCACCACCTACGTCTTCGGCATGAGCAACCCACAGCGCGAGCAGCGCATGGTCCAGCTCCTCTTCAACGAGTTCCTCACCGTGCTCGAGGAGAGCATCCAGGCCGAGCTGCAGCAGAGCGTCAAGCTCTTCGCCCTCTTCGAGGCCGTCGACTACCACTTCCTCAACCTCGCCCGCACCGTCGTCCGCGAGTCCACCGCCCAGGAGGAGATGCACGCCGACCTGCTGTCCAGCATGTGGACCCGCATGCTCGGCGCCCGCGCTGGCGAGCTGCGCAAGTTCGAGCAGAACCGCCAGCTGCTCCGCAACGTCCGCGACAAGACGGTCCGCAACAAGGGCGTCCTCCAGGACCACAACGGCCGCCTGCTCGGCCTCAAGGCCTCGCTCGAGAGCCTCCGCACCAAGCTCGTCTCGCCGCTCGTCCGCGGCCAAAACTCCACCACCTTGACCCTGGAGGACCAGATCCACGGCATCAGCGTCGTGAGCGATCGCCTCGGCGAGGTCCGCGCACAGCAGAAGAGCAAGGTCATGGAGATCCTGTTTGCGGCCCCGCCGAATAAGGCTTACATGATTGATTCGACCCATGATGCCGGGGGCCAGACCAACTAGGGGGCAAAGGATGGCTCCGACGCGTCAATAACATGGCCGCTCTATTCCGTTTTGTGAATAACATCACTGGAGAGGCGGTGACCTCTTTAATAGAAGAACTGGTGCAGCAACAATAGTTACGGGCGGCCTGGTCTATGATTTTCAATACATTGTGGTGAGCAAACTCCTCACTGGCTTCCCAGCATTTGTCGATGGTATACTGACTGCTTGTAGTAGAATTTACTTATTTACAGCACACAATGAAGCATTTAAAACTTACTGCGCTATTCGTGTGATTGATACAGGGAATGAGTTTCATGTTTGCCCCATCTCTTCCGTGTGATGAAAGACGGACCTGGGCGAAGTATTATGAAACGCTTACACAAACAGCCGAGTTAGGGAGCTGGTTCACTGGGACTGTCGCACAAATTGCCTAGTATCATGGAGGCCGCAGTACAGTCAGGTCTCAGCCAAGGGCAATTACATTGTAACATATCACACCAGATCAAGCAAGCTATTTTAAACATGAAAATCTATTAGACGACATATCCGTAATAGTCGTCTCTGTCAATGTGCCTGTGAAAGAATGGGCCATTCAATGGGGGTATAGGCCTCCAGGCAGTCAGAAAACCTACAACCTTCAACGCCGACCCGAGGGAGTGCTTTTGTAGACGACGCCCGTCCGCCGTCTTCGTCGTCCAAGTCCGTGCTTCGCCAAAAGCCTACCAAATAGACCCTAGAACTGTCATCTCCCCTTGCCAAGAAATAGCAAACAAGTCTACCTATACATAAGATGCGGCCATTACTTGAACGAATCCTAAGATAAGAATGATGTTCACTCATCATGTCCGTCCGTCCGGTGTGCTCGTTTCCGGTACTGGTCACTTCTCATGGTTGTGACCGGCAGGGGTGGGATATCAAACAAAGAAAAATCGTGGAATCAAGAAGTGTCCGGACAAGACATTTAAGCCTTGGTCTCCTCCTCCTTCTTGGAATCGCCGCCTTCGGCACCGCCCTGAGCCTTGACATACTCATCATAGACGGCAAGAGCTTCATCAACCTTGGACTTGAGTGAGGCCTCGTCCTCGATCCTGTTTTCGTTCAATATTAGCAAGACACGTAGAGAAGAGGCTCAATATGATTAAAACTTACAGGTTAACAAGCTCCGAGTTGTCCATCTCCAGGAGCATGCCCGTGATTTTACCGGCAAGCTCGCCGTTGATAGCTTGGATCTTGGGGAAGATCATCTCACCAATAATCTGCTTCTGCTGAGCAGGTGGAGCAGCAGCAAGTTGAGCCTGGATAGCACTGGGACCGCCAGCATCAACGCCACGGCCGCCTTGGTTGGGGAAGTTGCCGTTGCGGCCGGCGTTGGCGTTTCCGCCTCGGCCCATGCCACCTTGCTGACGGTTGTTGGGAGGATAACCTGGCATGGCGCCTCCGGGGATGCCACCACCATTCGGAGGCACTCCTGGCATGCCACCTCGGCCGCCCTGAGGCATGCCACCACGTCCACCGGCCATGGCGGCTTGCTGGGCCTGCTGCATGGCTGCCATGAATTGAGGAGTACCAGGTTGACCATACTGAGGAGGAAATTGGCTAGGAATGCCGTACATGTTAGGGGGAACCTGCTGGGGCATGCCACCACGACCGCCCTGCTGGGGGTAGCCAGGGAATTGGCCGGGGCGACCACCCTGAACGCCAGGGAGCCCCATGCCAGGCTGGGGGAAAGGCATGCCACGGCCACCGGCCTGAGGCATGAAGCCGGGCTGCTGGCCAGGAGCGTAGAAGACAGGAGGCTGCATGTATTGCTGGGGCATGCCTGCTGCCGCTGCTGCCTGCTGCATGCGCAACTGATTGCGAGCCTGGATGCTGGCCTCAAGCTGGCTCTTGCGAACGTCTTTGCGCTGAGCTAGAGCAACGTACAGCGGCTTGCTGTTGAACATGCGCTGGTTCATCTCGGCAACAGCCTTTGTGGCATCGTCGGGATTGCTGAAACAGACGAAACCAAAGCCCTTGCTCTTACCGAGCTTCTTGTCCGTCTTCTTGTCGGATTTCTTGTCGGCAGCGTCCTCCTCATCGCTGGAACTCTCCTTCTTATTCTCCTTGTCCTTGACCTCCTTCTCCTCTTCGCCCTCCGTGACATTATCGCGCATGACCTTGGCAGAAGTGATCGGGCCGAACTCGGAGAACATCTGGCGCAGCTTGTCGTCATCAACATCATCGTCGAGGTTCTTGATGTAGAGGTTGACACCCTGGTATTTGCTGGCCTTCTCGATACGCGCGGCCTCGTAGGACTTGCGAAGCTCCTCCTCGCGTTCGTGCTTCTTTTGCGCACGGCCGACGTAAAGGTCCTGACCGCGGAAGTCCTTGCCGTTGAGATCATCGACCGCCTTCGATGCACTCTCGTGGGTGGTGAAGTTGACGAAACCAAAGCCGCGGCTCTTACCCTCCTGGTCACGAGCGAGGGAAGAGGAAGTCACATCGCCAAACTTCTCGAAAAGTTCGCGGAAATCATCGTCGCTAACCTCACTAGCAATGTTCTTGACGTAGATGTTGGTAAAGTTGGCCTTCATCTCCTCGAACTTGCTCTGACGGTCCTTCTTGGGAATATGGTGACCAACGTAGACCTTCTTCTCGTTGAGAAGCATGCCATTAACGTGCTTGATGGCCTGCTGAGCAGCCTCGTCCGTTTCGTAATGAACGAACCCGTAGCCCTTGGAATTGCCATGCTCGTCCTGCGCGACCTTGCAGCTCAGGATGTTACCAAAGGCAGCAAAGGTATCGTGGAGAGCCTTGTTGTCAATGGCAACATCCAGGTTCTTGATGAAGACATTGCCTTGGCCAGTCTTGCGGAGAGCCGGATCGCGCTGAGACCACATGATACGGCAGGGTCGACCCTTGATGAGGGTGTAGTTGAGCTCCTCGAGAGCCTTTTCACCATCAGGAGTGGAGTTGTAGTTGACGTAGGCGTAGCCAAGAGATCGGCGCGTCACGGCATCACGGCACACTCGGATCGAAGCAACGGCGCCGATCTGGGAGAAGAGCTCGAAAAGCATCGCCTCCGTGACGGAGGGGTCGAGTTCGCCAACGTAGAGAGAGGCAGAGTTCTGGGGGTGGGGAGCAGCAGAGTTAGGGGTAGGGCCCGACTCATCAGCACCAGCACTGACAGAAGTGTCAATGACAGGAGCCTTGGCGTCGCTGCTAGAGTTGAGCGAGGTGTTATTCAGGTCATTGGCAAGCTGGTCAACAGCGCCGGGGGCAGTGTTAGCAGCCATAGTGATGCGATGTTTTGGTGTTATAAGGTTGTCCTGGAATGAAAGATGATCGTTAGCGATTCGCGAATTTATACCCATGTTGACAGACAAACCCCGAGAGGTTTGATCAAGTCCTCTGGGCAAACTTACTTTCTTTGTGTGGCTTGAATTTGAAGGCAACAAGAGGTCGCGAGAAGATCCGACAACAAAGGCTGCGGACACGGTGGTAGGGTCGAAGGTAACAGAGTTGCTCGAGTTGGTGATGAACCGATCGGAAACAGGCGTCGTCGATTGAGCCCGAGGAGCGCGTGTCGTTTCGATTGGTATCGCGGTAGAGAGAGGCGGTAAGAGAGAAGTGGTGCGGGAGGTGAAGGTGCGTGGTGGTTGTTTGGTAGGTTGGGGGGTAGAAGGGGGGGGTTGAGGTGGATTTTCTGGCAGGTTTTCAAATTTTTTTGATGGTTTTTTGTGATTGAAAGAACAAGTGATCAAGGACAGAGATCTAGTACGAAGACCGTACCTCTGAACCGACTCGCCTTGATAGGGTTTTGGAATAGCCTTGGGATAAGGTTGACGTTGTGTGGGAGAAGGAGGAGGAGAGAGGAGAAGTTTGCCCAAGCCGACCGTTTTTCTTTTTTTTTTTTTTTTTTTTTTTTTTTCTTTGCCTGTTCCTCCACCTTCCGCCGCCAAACCGAGATTCTGGTGGACTGGCCCTTCCACGAGTTTTATCCAAAAAAGGCTAGCGCCATTCATGACGAGACTGTCAAGTACTGATTTCCAATTCGAGGGTCGCCCCCGTGGCCGCTTACTAACAAGGTCGTCTATAGAGCACAGGGCCGCAATGCTAAGGAATGTGTGGCTGACTCATCACTTCTACAGCTGGTCTACTTCCGCCAATTTCTCCCTGCTCCTTTCGGCACTGGCGAACAGGGTGGATGTGAGGTACCTACTAAATTTGACAGTCAATGCCTGCCCAGTGAATGCTGCCACCGAGCGCTTGCATTGTTTTTACGTATCATGCATAAAGCGACGGCCTTTCAGGTTGGGTCGTTGAAGGGACAACTCGCCACTTAGTAGGCAGCAAGCACCGGCCTGAAATGGCTTGTGTCAGACCACTGACAAGGCTGAGACCTTTTGGACACAAGTGGAGGCAGCCTCCAGCCTACTACCTAAGTACTCCAAGTACCAGACCTCGGCTACCATATCGTTGGAATGGCTGTAGATTGGAGTACATTGTGCCATGGTGACCAGCCATTGCCTACTAAACTAATCAGGAATCCCGGGTCCTGGTGGAGATGCGATGGCTCAAGGTATAGGGTACCGGCTGTGCTGTGACGTGCTTCGTGGTAACTTCAAATTTCCTACACCTTAGATTCAGAGCAACCTTCAAGTGACTTTATTCCCTGACAAGATGCTTTCGGTTGCATGTCAATAAGCTACATCTAAATTGGTAAGTGGTTGTGCTTTTCCGCTGGTGCGTAGTGCTACGCTGATGGCTACCTGGCTTATCTCTTTAGACTTGAAACTATGCTCCATGTGTTAGTGCTAAGGTAGCAGTTGAAGTACAATCCGTGGCGGGGGAACATGGAACTTTATTGAATTCAAGCTCCCCACCTTGTCCCTTGCCCACACCAAGTATGCCCAACCGCACCTGCCGCACCTGCTTGACAGGTCCGCCTCGCTGACTGACGCTCAAGCTGAACCTTCTAGAATCGACAACCTCATACGCCTCTCGTCGCGGCAGCTTTTTGACGGGCCATATATCATGAGATTTAGTTGAACATCGATTCCGCTTTGCAGGCCGTCGAGGCAACCACCGATCCGACAACGGCCATGTTCTCCACATTCACGGGCAGCTCGCGACGGCCTAGGAACGTGAATCTCAGCGGGCAGGCTGGCAATCCATTTGCCAATACTTCATGGACCCCGTCAGCCGTCTCCAACGCAACAAAGACCGTGACGGATGCACAGGCAGAACGGGAGAAACGTCAGCTCGAACGTCAACGCCAAAAGGCTGTTGCCAAGATACAGCGAACATGGAGGGGTCATAGGGCAAGGCGGAATCTCGCCGACTCTAGAAGGGCTTCCTTTGATGCCTTGTACCAGTCGAATACACCGGAAGGGCCAAGAATCGATATCTCTGCGGCTCTGAGCTTGCTTCTCTCCTTCGCCAGTCCCGGACGGATCGACGACATTGACCGAGTCCTGCATTTTGTCAACGACTGTAACACCCGCGACGTCAACGGTACCGAGCTTTCCGCATTGCTCCCCACCCGAATACACTCCTCCCGCATTGGACGGCTCGTCAAGCTTCTCGTCGACACGCTCAACACCCTCGTTTCAACAAATAGGTGAGCTGCACATTATAGCACCTAAAGCCTAACCTGCGCATGCGACCCCATCACAGTTCAAGAACTGACCATGAACTTCTTGACATAGCACTAGCACAGAGACGGCATGGCCTCTTTTGCATCTTATTACGAGCATAGCGACACTTCATCCTGCTGCGATTCAAGCTTCAGTGGACGTATTCTTCTCGGCTTTGGCCTGTTTATGTCATCCTGTGACAGCGTCGAACGGAATTGCTATCCCTCTTGAGCCCGTCCTCAACTCCTTCAGAATCATACAAGGCAGCGGTAAGTCCGGCATCCACATAATGATATGATATGTTGCTGATAGATGGGTTGACAGGGGTAGATATATATCATGCTTTAGCATTTAGGTTTTTAACAGTCGGGCACTTACTACTCTTTGAACAAAACATTGAGTCTTTTGCGGCAGTCATTCAGCTTGACAAGCTCTGTGACGCTATCACCAACGGCTACTCTTCATCTGCGTTGGGTACGGTTTCGAACGACGACATGCTCTGGTTATTGGCACATTTCCATCATCTTGGCAAAGAGTCCATCGACACATCGCGAAACTTCCGGTACTTGAATGCGCTTTACACGCAAGCCTCTGCGCTTTCTTCCGAGATCAGTGGTCGTCTTCGGATGAAAGCGCTATCAGAATCTAGCCAACTAGCCAACGGCCAGCATCAACAGCCGTTTGAGCCTTATGTTTTTGCTCAGCTCATGTCACTCGTTGATCACGCGGCAATATCCAGATTACTAAGTGACTTCTCCAACAACTTGATGGAATCATCGCCCCAGGACTTTGAAGGGACAGGCCTTCTTGCAGGTTACTTGCTATGCCTACTGCAAAGCTTCCCGAGCGATGCCGATGGCACTCGCATGCGGCTCTTCCTCGAACAAATACCAACGACCGCTGGAGAAGTGCCGATTGTCAAATTTCTTTGGGAAATCATGCGGCAAACCTCAGTCTTCCGGAGTCTGAAATCTGACACTGCTGCTCCTATACCAACGTTGCGTAATTACCTTCATGGAGGGTCGCAGTCTTCCCGCAGCGCTATCGAGAACCAAGAATGGCCCGTTATTCTACTTTTCCTTGAGCTTTATATCTTCGTGCTTCGACTTAGTGATGATGAGGACTTTTTTAGTGGTATTCGTCCACGAGTCCTAGACACGAACAGTTCTACAACCCGCATCAGGTCCTGCAGCTTAGCATTAGATGATGTTAAGGCGCTTTCGAGTTTTCTAAAGAACACAGCCTTTTCTCTTCACTACCACACCCAGGAGATTTCTCAGAGCACACCTCACCATATGTCAGCAAAGCGGCGTCTTGATGCGTATCCAGTTGCAGAAACCTCGCATTCAAGCCATCCCAAAGCACAGCACGGAACCAAAGCCAACGCATTGGCAACGCTGGACATTGATAGCCTTCGGGCAATAATAACAACCACTTTGAAAATGATATACGAAAGAGACTCGCGGGACCGCTTCCTGCCCTCGGATCACTGGCTCATGACAAAGAAGCTTGATAAAGACGATTTCATCAGCGCCGTGATAGCAGAAGAAGAGAGGCAGAGGGAAGAAGAAGACGAGGCAAGCGATGGGGTTGATGCGGATTCGGATGACGAACTTGTTGCCGGACCTATGTTTTACTCGACCGTCGCTGGTCAACGACTCTCGCGCCATGCGAGGCTGGAACGGCTCAAGGCCCAGCAGAGCCGCCTGCAGAAAGAGCGGCGCATGGCGGAGCTGGGCCCTAAACTCGAGATACTGAAGCATATGCCTTTCGTTGTTCCCTTTGAAACCAGAGTCATGATATTCCGCCAGTTCATACTGCTCGACCGCACACGCAGGGACGGGGGCACGCCCTTCATCGCGATGCCATTTGCGAGGCATCACGCCAAAATCCGACGGGGGCAGCTATTTGAAGACGCTTACGAGCAGTTCTACGGGCTGGGTGACCAGCTCAAGGATCCCATCCAGATTACTTTCGTGGATCAGTTTGATACCCCCGAGGCGGGAATCGATGGAGGCGGTGTCACCAAAGAGTTTCTCACCAGTGTTACGTCAGAAGCATTTGGTGACAGCGGGACAGGCACTGGTATGTTTTCAGCCAGCAGCAGTGGCCTTCTGTATCCGAACCCTGTTGCCTTGGATGTTTTACGTGAAACTCTGCGGCAAAGGGGAGTCAACGAAACCGATGAGGAATGGAAGACGGCCATTCACGAGCTCTTCAGGCGCTACGAGTTTCTGGGGCGCATCGTTGGTAAATGCCTGTACGAGGGTATACTGGTGGACCTTGCGTTTGCCGGTTTCTTCCTCCTCAAGTGGCCGTCGTCTGGCGCTGGCGAGGAGAACAGCTACAAGGGCAGCGTGAACGACTTACGAGACATGGACGAAGACCTATACAAGGGTATGCTCCGATTAAAAAACTTTCCAGGAGATGTTTCGGAGTTGGGGATAGATTTTACAATAACCGACCAGGTGTCACCACCCGGCCAGCCAGTCAAGACTGCTTCGAGGAAATTGGTGCCGAATGGAGATCAGGTTTACGTTACCAACGACAATCGGCTACTCTATATATCGTATGTGGCTCGCCACCGCCTCGTTGTCCAGCCGTCTCCCCAAACGAACGCTTTCCTTCGTGGGCTCCGAGCCATCATCAGGCCATCATGGCTGTCCATGTTCAATCAATCAGAGCTGCAACGGCTTGTCGGCGGAGACTCAACTGAGATCGACATTGAAGACCTGCGGCGCAATACAGTCTACAGTGGCTTGTACGAGATAGGCGACGACAACGAAGAGCACCCTACCATCAAATTGTTTTGGAAAGTCTTGGAAGGCTTTACGGACGCACAAAGACGAGATGTTCTGAAATACGTGAGCTCGACACCAAGAGCACCACTGCTTGGCTTCTCGCAGCTGAGACCCAAGTTCAGCATCAGAGATGGCGGGACTGACGAGGAGCGGCTGCCGAGCACAAGCACATGCGTCAACCTGCTGAAGCTGCCCAGGTATACCAGGGAGTCAACCATGAGGGAGAAGCTATTATACGCGATCACGTCCGGTGCTGGATTTGATTTGAGTTGATTGGGCTGGATTAATGGAGATGAAACCTTGACGTGCTAACCAGTATGCATCAACAAAGACATCTATTTGCAGCTGTACATTACTTTTGCTCTTGTCCTTTCAGGGAATAATACTGTTGGTACCTGTGCTGAGGACTCCATAAGTATCGAGAAAACATCGTATTAGACGGTATGAGATGCTGGTGAACATTGCTTTCGGATCTGCCTGCATACTTGTGCTGTTGCACCAAAATATAAGGTCACCTGAGATATCACGGTGCACGGATTGTAGACGATGGCGGGGACTGTGAGGCGATGGTCAGATTATGCCCCAAGCAAACAGCAAGAAGAGCACCTCCACAAGGGCGAATCGGATCAACACCGAGTATTCTTTCAAAAGGTGTCTGCTGCTTGGATTATCCACGCTTGGTCCAGGTTGCATGCGACATGTTGATATTGCTTGACAAGAGTAAACGGGGGTGGGGGGAGGGGAGGCGTACAAAGTGAAGCATGTAGGGTAGCATCATCATATCGCTACAGCTATGCCTTGAACGTCGAGACAATATGCCCCTCGTAGCTCTTGAAACCGAGACTTTATTACTGTTTCAAGCCATGGTGCCGATCTTGCGCCCTTCGGAGAACCCTGCAGAACCCTTCAGGGCCATGGCGTGTCAAAACGAGGGTCCTCTCGTGAGACAGGGTAACCCATGCAGCTCCATGGTTCGTCTGGCATTCCAACCATCACCCACCTCACCGCCGAGCCGCTGGATGCATCTTGTCTTGTCTCTTCTTTCATCCCGACTAGCTCGATTCATACGTTCTCTGGAAGAAAGGTCTTCGGTCCTCAAATCGCCCGCTTTTGTCTGCCTCGGAAACCGCTTCCGCGCTTCCCAAAGTGGATACGCTGCCTCGCCATCCATGCCCGCCTCCTGTTTCCGACCGGGTCCTCGAATGCATCAAGAGTGTCGCGGGGAAGCCAAGGTGTCTCCCGCCGCTCATCTTCTCTTCTACGGTCATACTAGCTGATGGTAGCGATTTGCCTTGGCCTCTTGCTTCCATGACCATGATATGCGACACTGGTCTTTATTGATATCTTATGCCGTGAAACCTCATGGCCGGCCTCGCACACCGATGGCTCTCTTTCGCATGATCAGCGTGCGCCGTAGCGCAAGGATAATCTTGCTTGTCGGGTTTCTTCTCGTTCTTTACGCAATAGCAGCGCGTTCGATCTCGCCTGATCCCTACTTTGAACGCGGCGGCCTGGGCCTCTTTGCGCATCCAAGGCCAGACATCTTGAAGTATGTGAACTCGTTGATTGGGACCGTCAATGGAGGTAAGAGAGCCTTTCCCTTGGAGGCGACGTATGGCATGTGGCTAAGCAGGTGCTCTAGGTCACGTCTTCCCAGGCGCCACCCTGCCTTATGGTATGATGAACAGTATTGACTATTACCGGGACATGTCATAGTTGACTCTTGCAGGCATGGCAAAGGCTGTGGCAGACACCCAGTCGCCAGCTGAAAATGCGGCCGGCTACGTGTCTGACGATAATGCCGTCCTGGGCTTTTCGAATCTGCATGATTCAGGTACTGGGGGGGTAGGTTACCTTCTTGTTCAATACGAATCTGTCTTGGTAACCTGCTATAGGCGGCCTCGCTGGGCAACTTTGCCCTCTTCGCCCACCCTGGCTGCCCGGACAACGACTACAGCCAATGCAAATATAGGGTTAGCAGCCGTCCAGTGAGTCGTGTGGTCGACTCGGTGGTTGCCCACCCAGGTTACTTCAGTATTGAGCTGGAGAATAATGTGCGCGCCGAAATGACGGCGGCCATGCACTCGACAATCTATAGGTTTTCCTTCTTGACGGAAAGGAACCAAGGAGGTGCCGCTGGCCAAGGCGAAGCTTCTGCCTCTACGCAACAGAATGGTCACATGCCGCTCATTCTTCTTGATCTACAGGATCTTGCGGGCTCTCTCAGTAAAGGAAGTGTCCAAGTCTTTCCAGAAACTGGCAGAATCATCGGCAACGGCACTTACATGCCAAGCTTTGGGCAGGGGAACTATGATGCTCATGTCTGCGTCGACTTCCAGGGCGCGACTATTGCCAACTCCGGGACATTTCTAGGAAATAACGCGTCAAGTGTCGTGACGTTTGCAGACGACATACCCCAAAGGGCAAAAAATCCTTCAGGCTCGGCAGGTGGCTGGGTGCACCTTGAGCGTCCTGTCAACGACCAGGTTGTTGTTCGTGTTGGCCTTTCGTTCATCTCAACCGAACGTGCTTGCCACAATGCTGAACATGAAATCCCGGACTTTGCATTTGAGCGGGTACTCGCGGACGCCGAGAGGATTTGGACAGAGAAGCTGTCCGTGATTGAAGTTGAGACAGCGGGCATGAGCGACGACATGCTGACGACCTTTTGGTCAGGGCTGTATCGTTCCTTCATCTCACCGCAGAACTACACTGGAGAGAACCCGCTGTGGCAGTCTTCCGAACCTTACTTTGACTCCTTCTACTGCATTTGGGACTCTTTCAGAGCCCAACATCCTCTGTTGACCATCATAGATCCGCATGCCCAGGCCGAAATGGTCCGAAGTCTTATTGATATCTATCGACACACCGGTTTCCTGCCAGATTGCCGCATGAGCTTCTCCAAAGGATTTACACAGGTGAGTTCTGGGTTGGCTTGACGTGGTCGATTGTGCTGATGGAAATAGGGTGGCTCGAATGCGGATGTGGTGGTGGTAGATGCGTGGATCAAAAACATCACGGAAGGCATCGATTGGGACACAGCGTATGCTGCCGTTCTTTCGGACGCCGAAAGTCAGTAGCTGCCCGGTGACGGATCACTCAAGAAAAGGCTGACATCTCCAGAACCACCGCATGTATGGACGTTGGAAGGGCGTGGCAGCCACGAAAGCTGGGAAAAGTACCACTACGTTGCCTACGACCATATAGACCACCACGGAGGCGGGTCATCTGCTCGCTCTGTGTCCCGGACCCTAGAGTATGCGTACGACGACTACTGCATCGCAGTCCTGGCCGAGGGCCTCGGATTCCACGAAGATGCCGAGGAATTTCTCTCACGTTCAGGGTATTGGCGGAACGTGTGGAATCCGGAACAAGAGGATGTAAAGGAGTCGGCAGACGGGTCGGGCGTGGAACCTGCAACTGATTTCGTTGGATTCCCGCAGCCAAGGAGCACAGACGGCAAGTTCATGTTTCAACCTCCCCGAACATGCAGCCCCACGGAGGAGATGCACCGCTGCTACTTTGACACGACCCTGGCGACGTACGAAGGCTCTCCGTGGCTCTACTCGTTCTACGCGCCGCAGGACATGGCAGGGCTGATTGACGTTTTTGGGGGAGCCGATGTTTTCACACAGAGGCTAGACTATTTCCATTCGTCGGGGATCGCATACATGGGGAACGAACCAACCTACTTGACCGTCTTTCAGTTCCACTACGCGGGCCGCCCGGGCAAAAGCTCTGAATGGGTACACAACTACATCCCAAGCCAGTTCAACGCGAGCATCAACGGGATACCGGGGAACGACGACTGTGCCATGGGCGCCTTCAGCTCCATGGCCATGATGGGCTTCTTCCCCGTCGCCGGACAGGATGTCTACCTGCTGACGGCGCCCTTCTTCCCCGAGGTACGGCTGCAGAGTCGCAGCGGCGTGCCGGCCGTGATCAGAAAAACGGGAGACGCAGACGGAATATATATCCAGGGCGCAAGGCTTAATGGGAAGGCATACAGCAAGAGCTGGATCGGTCACGATTTCTTCTTGCGCGGGGGACGGCTGGAGCTGGTGATGGGTACTGAGGAGAGTGACACATGGGGACGGCGGGACGAGGATCTGCCGCCTAGCCATCCACCCGAGCCATCAATGTAAAGGATGGGGATATTGATGGTGTTGATCGGTCTAGTAGTATCAGGGTCCAACATTGACCGGCTTGCCCTTGGAGAAGACGGTTCAGACACGGGATCCCATCGCCGTGACCGGGACGATACGTGATTGACCTCGTCGTGATCGCAGTGCTGTAGCACTCGTAGAGCCGTAGAGAGGAAGTTGGAAGCTGATGACGGCCGGTTGACGTAGGGAACCTAGAACCTCGGCCCATGGGCGCGGCACGCCTGCGACATGGCGTGTGCCGATCCAGTCGTCATAGCCAGCATGCCAGCCAGCACCAACNGGCAGCCGCCGGCTTTACCTGCAGCTCTGGCTTAGACCGTGCAAATGGGCCTGAATGGGCCTGTTTGGGTGCATCGAAAAAAAGTACACCCAAAAAAGCCCAAGTATTTCTCCATGTAGATAATAAGCATTAGCACGGCCCAAAAATCCCCAGGTACTAAAAGAGACACCCATTTTGAGCCCAAATTTACCCATTCGCATGGTCTACTCCGGCTACGGCGTCTTTTCTACTCTGGGCCAATTGACGGCCAGATATTGGTCAAGCCCGCTACTAATCGATAATCGTCTGGCAACTGCGTGCCTCACCATCTTGCATTTTCTGCCTGCTCATTTCAATTCCGCCTAATTCTTCAGCAGGTAACGCAAGGCTCGACGCCCCTTTCGCTCTCCCCATTCGGGACAAGATGTCGGCCAGCGTACCCGTGTCTAGATGCCTTCAGCGCAGCGCTCGCGCCGCTGCGAGGATACGACCAGCGCGGGGCCTATGCTGCAGCACGACTTGGAGGATACCTGGCCGTGTGGCTAGACCGGCGGCGGCGGGCGGGATCACGGCGGCCAGGACGAGAGACTTCAGCACGGGCGGGCCCCTACGGTTGGCCCAGGTGGACGACTCCTTCGACCCGGCGACCATCGAGCGCGAGTCGGACCAGGTGGACGTGTGCATCGTGGGCGGCGGCCCCGCGGGCCTCAGCGCCGCCATCCGGCTCAAGCAGCTGGCCAACGAGGCCGGCAACGACGACTTCCGCGTCCTGGTGCTCGAGAAGGCCGGCGACCTGGGCGCGCACATCGTCTCGGGCGCCGCCATCGAGCCCTCGGCCATCAACGACCTCATCCCGGACTGGCTCGACGAGGCCAACCCGGCGCGCTTCGAGCACGCCACCCCGGCCGGCGCCGACAGGATGCGCTTCCTCACCAAGACGGCCGCGATCCCCATCCCCGCCCCGCCCCAGATGCACAACCACGGCAACTACATCGTCAGCCTCAATCAATTCGTCAAGTGGCTGGGCGAGCGGGCCGAGGAGCTGGGCGTCGAGGTGTACCCCGGCTTCGCGGCGTCCGAGGTGCTCTACGGCACCGACGGCTCGGTCAAGGGCGTGGCGACCAACGACCTGGGCATAGCCAGGAGCGGCCAGCCCAAGGACACGTTTGAGCGCGGCATGGAGTTCCACGCCCGCGTCACCATGTTCGGCGAGGGCGCCCACGGCAGCTTGACCAAGCAGGTCACCAACAAGTTCGCGCTGCGTGAGAACAGCCAGCACCAGACGTACGGCCTGGGCGTCAAGGAGGTGTGGGAGGTCGACCCCGCCAAGTTCGAAAAGGGCTTGGTTGTCCATGCCATGGGCTACCCTCTGCCGGCAAACGTCTACGGCGGCTCCTTCATGTACCACTTCGGCGAGAACCTTGTTTCACTCGGCCTCGTCGTTTCCCTCGACTACCAGAACCCTTGGCTCTCCCCGTACGGCGAGTTTCAGAAGCTCAAGACGCATCCCCTGTTCAAGGATGTTCTCGAGGGCGGCAAATGCATCTCCTACGGAGCCCGCGCCCTTGTCGAGGGCGGCTTCCAGTCCATTCCCAAGGTGGCCTTCCCCGGAGGAGCCCTGATCGGCGACTCGGCCGGCTTCGTCAACGTCCCCAAGGTCAAGGGGACCCACAACGCCATGAGATCCGGCATGCTCGCTGCCGAGGCCGCATATGCGGCTCTGAGCGATAGCAGCGAGGGCACCGTCTTCTTGTACAACTATGAGGACTCTCTCCGCAAATCCTCCATATGGAAGGAACTCAAGGAGGTGCGTAACATGCGGCCCTCCTTCAACAACCCGCTGGGACTCTACGGCGGCATCATGTACTCCGGACTAGAAGCCTATGTGCTCAAGGGCCGCGTGCCCTGGACGCTCAAGCACCACGCCGCCGACCACGCAGCGACCAAGCCGGCGGATCAGTTCCCCAAGCTGGAGTACCCCAAACCGGACGGCAAGATCACCTTCGACATCCTCACGAGCGTCTCGCGCACGGGCACCAACCACGAGGAGGACCAGCCGGTGCACCTGCAGGTCAAGGACTGGGACAAGCACACCGAGGAGACGTACCCGCCCTTCAAGGGCCTGGAGAACCGCTTCTGCCCGGCGGGCGTGTACGAGTACGTGGAGGATGAATCAAAGCCTCACGGCGTGCGGTTCCAGATCAACGCGCAAAAGTAGGTTTCGCCATGCGACATGTTGCATATCTCTTTGGTGCCTGCCAGAGCCATAAACTGACACATGCGGTACAGCTGCATTCATTGCAAGACGTGCGACATCAAGGCGCCTCGCCAAGACATCAACTGGCAGGTGCCGCAGGGAGGCGAAGGCCCCAAGTATTACATGACGTGAAAGTAGAGTCAAAAGGTGTTTTGGTGTACAAAATCACACATGCAGGTTCAACAACACATGCTGGGAATTATCGGTGCATGTACAAACGGGAACTTACTTTTGGATTGGGTGTAGCAGGTGCTATGTAAGCTTTGAAGGTCCAATATAAAATTCCCCAAATCACTGTTAACTCAAATGCACAGCAAGAACTTCCACCCTTGCATTTGTGACCATGGTGTTTTCGCTTACGTGTTCTCTTCCAGTGCGTTGATGGTGGTTCGGTGACACAGCAGTGTCAGATCCGCCTTGGGCACGAATGACATGAATGCTGATTGTAAAATATCATCACACCGAGTACAAAGTGCGATAGAAAATAAGAGATTGGAAGGAGATCGTGGGATGCTTCAATGAGGCTCTGCAGCTTGCGGACCACGGTTAGCTGTGGGTCGACCTTATCAGCAAAGAGCACGCGCAGGAGATTAGGGCATTCGCGATTCTGATTTGGCACCCGCCTTAGTGGGGAGCTAGCGACTCAGAGCCGAGGGCGAGTCCCGAAAATTGTGAAATTGTTAAGGCGGTACTTGCGAGTGCACGGGCCAAAGACCAGGCTCTGTCAGAAAGGTCTTGCTACTTGGCGATCTCCAGACCATCAAAATTTTCATCTGCCCGGGCCGGACTCAGGTAAAGACCGACCGCCGGAGGAAGGAGGGTGTGCTCGGTGGAAAACAAGCGCAAAGCATCCTTCAAGGACTGGCTTTTACAAATGTTCAGGAAAAGGAGTCCCGACTTCCAAATCATGTTCTGGTCGACACAATGAGGTGCACATGACCGCTACCACGATCCTACGGCTCTCAAGTACGAGTGCAGGGACATTGGGTACAGGGTACCTCCGCAGCTAGCCAGTCAGCGCCCGCAAACAGCCAGCTCCTGGCTCGCGCTACTCGTGCCACTGGTTGGTCCAGAATCATGACTCACAGACACGGCGTGGTTGCGTGCTTGTGCATTTTCTGCCATCCCACAGCAGGCCGCGCCGTGTGCAGTGACGAATGGCTGGCCCTTTCAAGGACGTGTCTCACACATCATTTCTGTTTATGATGGGACTGTCAGTCCTTCACCAGCGACGTAGCTTTCTCGTATTCGGTGGTCGGATGCTGAACGATTTATCCATCCCATCGCGCCCGCCACGGTGAGAAAAGTCGTGAGAAGGAGCACAAGAAAAGCTGGGTTATGCGTGACGCGTCAGATGAGTGATGGCAGAGGCATGAATGTAGGGGCAAGGAGCATGTTTCAGTGCACCATGGCGGTGGTTGGGAGGGTACGAGACGAAAAAGGGGGCAATTTCGAACGCGCGTTAGTGGCCACAGGGGGCTGAGGAGCGGAGTCCAAGTGGAGGCGAAGCCGAGCCTGGCTGGTCGGTTGCTGGAGTGTCAGCGCTGTTGAGAGGTCCCAACAGGACCGATTCCGGCTCCCTTTCACCGGTTGATTGGCTCATCCCTCGTCACCAAGCTCTGGTGGCTTCGTCGTTATTGGAGGCAAATCGTAGCAGCAAACATTGCGGAAGCGTGATCCGTCGGTCATTTCGTGACTCGTGTTTTGCCATGTCGTATCCGGACGCTTCGAAGCTTGCTTGGAATAGCAGGTTGGGTGAGGGAATCGTCGTGGTTGCGCTGTTTCGAGGAGGATGTGAAGGAAGCAGAGATGACAGAATGGAACAGCAAGAGTAAGGGGGGGGGAAGGGGCTGGATGGAAAAGTTGGTGGGCAAGGACGGGGTTGTGCGTCGAGGCAGCAGGGAAGAGGCAGAAGCCTGGGGTCTGGAAAGTGGGTCCGAGCACTGATTGCTTTTGTTGGTTCACCCTGCTTTCCTGCCAGCCTCATCAGTCACGGTCGCTTGCGCTGAACAGAAGCATCGCAAACTCTCCTGAGCTCAACACCAAGGAGAAGAGGGTTAAAACGCAAAAACAAAGTTCGGGAGTGACTTTGCTCGTATAGCGGGCAGCATCGTGACGCTTCTTTGAAAGAGAGGCGTTCGGGTGCTTGCGGATGGGAAGGAAAATCCGTCTGAGCCGGCAGAGATCGTGCCCGAGCAAAGTGCAGCGATCAAAGGGAAAGTACCTGAAAAGATTGCCAGATGCTGCGATACTTCAGGGGGTTCCTTTTGTAGCGGGACTGGGGCCCATGGTGCGAAAGAAAAAAAGGAGATAAAATGATGCCCACGGACGGCGCTGATTGGCTGGGGTGGCCTTAGCGCCGTCACTAGAACAGTTGAGAGGCAACGCCACGGCCCAGTGTTGTTGCCTGGGACTCCTGCCTGAAGCCCCAAAGGCCAGAATTATAAGTACCCAGCCCTCCCCTCACCCTCCGATTTTCGAGCTTCCTGCGCCGAAGCCCGTCTGCCGGCCAATACGTACCTTTCGCACCGTCTGGCCTTCCGAAATTTTCCCGTTTCCTATTCCCTACCCTCCCCATACGTCACGACCCGCTTTTCACTCCTCTTGCTCCGATCGTCCTTCCTCTCGGTTGGCTAACGTTGCATCTCTCTCTCTGTCCCTCAATCCATCATCCTCTTCGTCACCAACTGTCGAAGTTGATCTCATCACGCTCCTTCACACATATATCCCAGTGCGCGCCGTCCCAGCGACCAGCGGGCTCGCTTATCGAGTTGATCGGTGTTGACCTCTGCGGCCAGCGAAGAGAACTGAAAAACGTTCACTTGCGCCGCTTCCACCTCCGCGCAGTCGACCTCGTTGGTTTCCGACAAAGACCAAGCAAGCGAAACGCCATCCTTGTCGTCGAACATCGAGTCGTTGTGCGTTCGTAGACCACAATAGAAAGCTATTCCAATCACAAAGTGAAAGATCAAACCTCCAGGGCTCTTCGAGATCTCCGTCACTGGGCGCTTTCGAGCTACGAACGCGACTACCGCTGCTACTGCCCACCAACGAGCGAACCTCAAGAACCCGCAGTCGTTGCCATAAGCGCTCGATTCCGCTCTCGGTTCAACGACTGTTGCGATTTTTGAGAACACTCAGTTGCTCGAGCTATCACACGTAGGGGAGACATTCACTTGTTCATCTCCCACAGTAAGGTAGGTCGCTTTGATCACCTTCCATCGCGCTGCCGCTGCCATGATTCACATTGTCTGAACACTTCCCGCTCTTATGTGGCCTGCGACCAGCCGGTCAAACACTTTCCCTTTACTCCTCCGCATTCCTAGCACTTGCCTCATCGCATTTTGGTTGGATTCGTCATCGCTTGGTGCGGTCTTCCCCTCTTGCATGGAATCCACTGGCAATGTTCTCGTCCAGATTATGAACAATCAAACTGACAGATGGATACTATCAGATTTGCTCGGCAGTCATCACCTGACTAGTTCTTGCGTTTACGATACCGAACCCAGTCATGGAAGGCATTCAGACGCATCCGTCCAACGCGGCGCAGGCCAAGGCGTTTACCGCCCCTGGATCTTTGTCGTTTCCTGGAGCGTCGCATGAGCTGACGCCGCCTTTGAGCAACGGCGACAATAGCCAGCGACCTCCAAACGGCCAGCAGGCTGCAAACGGGAATGGGGTGACTCCCGCGACCCCTGCTGCCACGCCTGCTGCCAACCAAGGCCCTAGTGGCATTACTCCTACTTTGCAGTATGTATCCTCCTGAGTGGACATGGCTTTGCTCAGCTGAGGCTTACCTTGCTACCTAAAGGAACATCGTCGCGACGGTGAATCTTGATTGTCGGTTGGACCTCAAGACCATCGCCCTACACGCACGAAATGCCGAATACAATCCAAAGGTAGGGATCCTGCGTTAAAGACATTTGAGCCTCGGCTAATTCGCTCAGCGTTTTGCCGCTGTGATCATGCGAATCAGGGAGCCCAAGACCACAGCTCTCATCTTTGCATCTGGCAAGATGGTTGTTACTGGTGCCAAGTCTGAGGATGACTCGAAGCTCGCATCACGGAAATATGCTCGCATCATTCAAAAGCTTGGGTTTAATGCAAAGTTTACGGATTTCAAGATCCAGAACATTGTCGGCTCCTGCGACATCAAGTTTCCTATTCGTCTCGAGGGTCTGGCTTCACGCCATCACAACTTCAGTTCCTATGAACCGGAGTTGTTCCCTGGTCTCATCTACCGCATGATCAAGCCTAAGATTGTGCTCCTCATTTTCGTCAGTGGCAAGATCGTTCTCACTGGTGCAAAAGTTAGAGAGGAGATTTACCAGGCTTTTGAAATGATTTACCCCGTGCTTCAAGGTTCGTATATACTGGTCTCGCATATCGATTCCTTTCACTTCCAGACAACATTTGGTCTTCCAAGTGCTTGAGCTAACTATTCTTTAGACTTCCGTAAGGTTTAGACGCGTTTGGGGTCTGGTCTGGGCTCATTCGCCTCCATGACCAGCATCTCCTTCTTTCTGGCTTGTATGACTAGATTCACTGTCATGATACCACGATTGTTTTCTGCGTTTTCGTTTTGGTCGAGCGAAGGTCAGCTGTTGGTACACCTGACAACATTGCTGACTTGGCTCGACCAGCACCGTTGAGTTTTTAGCTGCATTGCATCGGCGTTGGTAAAGGAAGACTTGGTTTGCGCTTCTTTGGGCTGCGATTGGTACGCTCTATGGCAAAAAGAATTCCGACGCCGCTCTGTGCGGCCTAGGATTAGATTGTTCTTGGCATCGCAGGCCGGAAAGGCCTGCGATGGTAACTTAATGGTTTCGAGGGGACAGATTGTTCTGATGGAGACGTGGTGCGAGCTGGGTTGTTGCCGACGCCATTATGGGCATTGCCATCGTTGATCGAGCATACATGTCCATGCTGGACGATGGCCGTACCATACTTGCAAACTGGTTGAGAAGGGAGCGATATTGCGCCAGAGGGTGTTTTATCACACACTTCTGCGACTTTCGGTCGATGCCTTGTCGGTATCACGACTGACTAGTTCAATATGAATTTCTCCCTACATTCGATGCTTCTCGATCTTAATCTTGTGCCGGGCCATCATCACGCGACTGTTAGTAATAGCTACCTGTGAGGGTGTACACAATAAATGCCTCGGCCCGTTCTTTGCAGTTTTCTGCCGTTCGTTTCAAAAGCGTATTCAAATGCTCCGCTCTAGAGACTAGTTCATTTATATCGCAGTGCGAGAGGGCCAAGCCCAACAGATGATACGACTGCTGTCTTCACCTGACCCAAGGACAATTTCGACGACAGGCGATAGGTGAAATTGTTCCAGCTCTTTTCGTTCTCTCGCGAATCTACGTCTTCTCGATATGGAAACGGCTCCAGGTTCCATTCTTATTGTTGGCGCTGGGGTTTTCGGCCTCAGCAGTGCATGGGCCCTTACCAAAAGACCCTTCTTTGCCGACACGTCCATCGTGGTCGTCGATGATACCCGGGGCACTTTCCCTGCATCAGATGGGGCGAGCGTGGACTCATCCCGCATCATCAGGGCGGACTACGCAAATGCTGCTTACGCCGATCTCGCGTCCAAGGCGCAAGAAGAATGGCGGAAGCAGGGCGATGATGATCTAGGTGGGCAAGGCCGGTACACAGAGTCAGGGTTCATCACGTCAGCCAACACGTTCGAAGAGGTCAGCGTAGGCGGGAAAACGGGAATGGAATATGCCAAGGCTAGCCTGGACAACGTGCTACGCCTCATGAAGGAGAAAGGGGCGCAGGAGCAGCCAGCTCGTGTCTTTCATAACAAAGAGGATATTCAAAGCTACCTTGGTGTTCAAGGTGACCCTGGCGATTGGGGTTATCTCAACTATGGTTCCGGATGGGCTCATGCCGAGGAAGGCATGAAATGGCTTTACAAGCAGGTTCAGGGGACTGGGAGAGTCAAGTTGATTGATGCTCATGTCGATCAGCTTGTGACAGAGGGTAAGCGTGTAGTTGGCGCAGCGTTGTCAGATGGGTCTGTGTTGAACGCAGACGTCGTCTTTGCCGCGGCTGGCGCATGGACCGGAGGGCTCATCGACCTCAGGGGTCAGGTTGAGGCAACAGGCCACATCCTGGGATACCTTGATATCACGGACGAGGAATCCAAGGTTTTGAGAAACCACCCAGTTGTGCTCAACCTAAGCACCGGACTCTTCGTCATTCCGCCGAGAGCCAATGTGCTCAAGGTAGCTCGGCATGGCTACGGTTATCTCAACCCAACCACCATCGCGAAAGCACTTCCATCATCGCCGTCGGAACAGCGGAAGCCCATCGTGGCATCACAGCCTCTGACCAGCCGTGATGGTGCCGGCAACACATTCCCGGTCGAAGCTGAAGGGGAGCTGCGGCGTGCCCTCCGGGACCTGGTCCCATCTATGGATCTGGAGAACCGCCCTTGGAAGCAAACGAGGCTATGCTGGTACTCGGACACGCGGGACGGAGACTGGCTGGTGGACTGGCATCCTGGCTGGGAGGGTCTGTTCGTTGCCTGCGGCGATAGCGGCCACGGTTTCAAGTTTCTGCCCGTCCTGGGAGAGAAGCTGGTAGATTGTTTGGTTGGGCAGGGTGGAGAACTGGGCCAAATGTGGCGGTGGAAAGATGTCGAGGATGAAAGGGTCGGAAGGGAAGTTGATGGTGTTTACCGAGGATTGATCACGAATGATGGAAGTCGCGGTGGCAAGCCTGGTATGATCCTGAAAGAGGAAATAGAGAAGAGCTCTTAGAAACAATGAGAATTATGTGCTGCATCTGTCTTAATTGACATTAATGGCTGTACGCAACTGCTATAGTAGGCTGGTGAGCATAACATCTCTGGACTAACCTTCCTGTGTTCTTGGATTCATCATCCAATGTCGCTAGCTCGCCTACAGGGTAGTGATGGAGGTGAGTTACATATGCAGCTAGCGGGGTGGTCTAGTGCAACTCGCACTGTCTGTCACTGTCCCAACGTGATTGCCTTTTCAAGGTACACTACTATAAGGTACCTACCGATTAAGGTATCGAAGAAGCTCGATTGATTGACCTCGGCTGCGAAGACGGTAAAATCATACCTCGACCTCTTTTATGCTTCTCAATACTTCTTGCTCCTGCAGTCAAAGCATAGCGCCGTGTTCGACATGGTACGATGAGCTGACAGCCGGTTTGAATACTCGCCATGTCCTCCTCGAAAGATCTCGCCAATTTCCCCGATCTGGAATCGAAGTTGCAGAAGCCAGCGAAGCTATCCGCCTTCGAAAAGCAGAAAGCCGAAGCTGAAGCGAAGCGCCAGCGCGAAGCCGCCGAGACCGCTGCCGTGTACGAGGACTTCGTGAAGAGCTTCGATCGCGAAGACGATGACTCTTTTGCACCCAGGCCAGGGCCTGCGCCTCGCGCGCGGCCTGGCTTCGGAGGGCCGCCTCCATCCGGCCCCAGCGCTACCAAACGACATTTCGGAGTCTCTGCACTGAAGACTGGGCCAGGCAGCCTGGGGCCCCCGCCGACATCTTTTGTCAAGAAGCGGTCTTTCCAAGACTTTTCGAGGTCTTCGCAGGAGAAGGGTTCGCTTGGACTGGACAAGAATGAGGGAACTGCCCTACCCGTCAACAAGGCATTCGAAACGAGCGATGGCGAAGATGCAGAGGAAACACGCGATCCAGCGGAAGAGAGGGCGATAGCGAAGCCAACATTACGTCTCTCGAATCTACCTCCCGCAACCTCCCCGTCCACTATCAAGGCTCTTATGCCCGAGACATTGAACGTAGAGGATGTCAGGATGCTGTACTCTACCGCGCCGGCCGGTTCGGAAAGGAAGTCTTTAGTCGCTATTGTGACACTGTCGGCAGAAACACCCGCAAATGAAATGGACATGGCCGTGAGCACCCTGCAGAACCGCTACTTGGGGCTTGGGTACCATCTCTCTTTGCATAGACATCTGTCCTCCGCAGTTGTCGGGTCTGGTGTCCTTCCCAACCTTTCGTCTTCTTCCTCCGGTTCCCATCCTTTTGGAGCAAAGCCGGTGGAACAGCCCTCAGGCCCCGACGTATCCAGTCACCGTCAATTTCAAAGGGGGGTTGCACCTCCGTCGTCTTACGGCCAGTTGCCTGGAGTGAACCGCTCCAGCTTGCTCCATGTTCCTGTTAAACCTCCGCAGGACATCTTGACGATTCGCAGCATCAATAAAGTCATCGAGCAAATATTGGAGCATGGGCCCGAATTTGAGGCTCTGCTCATGACGCGCCCCGAGGTTCGGCGCGAAGAGAAATGGTCATGGATTTGGGATGCCCGGTCCGAGGGTGGAATCTGGTACAGATGGAGACTCTGGGAGATCATCACCGGGCCGCAGGCTAGAAAGGGTCAGGGCAAATATATCCCGCTGTTCGATGGTGGGCACGCTTGGAAGTGCCCTGACAAGCGACTCCCTCACGAGTATGTGACGAAGCTCGACGAATTTATTTCCGATAGCGATTACGACTCATCCGATGATGAGGACCCCGAAGGAGATGGGAATCGAGACAACCAACCCCTGTCAGAGAAGACGTTCTTGAGCCCGCTGGAGAAGGCCAAGCTGGTTCATCTTCTCGCTCGCCTACCCACCACGATCTCGAGGCTACGAAAAGGGGATATCGCTCGAGTCACCACCTTTGCCGTCACTCACGCTAGTCGCGGAGCAGACGAGGTGGTGGACTTGATTGTATCCAACGTCGAACAACCCTTTTCGTTGACGTCGGCCAACCTTACGAAGAAGAAGCTATCTGGCAACCCCCCACATGACGGCGAGGCTGACGAGGCAATGTCAAGTGAAAGTGCCGACGTCAGTGCAGCTAGCCTTGTGGCCTTATATGTCGTTAGTGATATTTTGTCATCGTCCTCTACGAGCGGCGTGCGGCACGCTTGGCGGTTTCGGCAGCTTTTCGAAAACGCGCTCCGGGCCCGCAAGGTTTTCGAGTATCTTGGGTTGATGCCGGAGAGACTGGGCTGGGGAAGAATGCGAGCTGAGAAGTGGAAGCGAAGCGTCGGACTAGTTCTGCACCTATGGGAAGGCTGGTGTGTGTTCCCTACGGAAAGTCAGGGGCTGTTTACCAGCTCCTTTGAAAACCCACCATCACAGAAAGTGGATCAGAAGATGGAGGAACATGGCAATAAACGGGGCAAGTGGAAGGTGGTTGAGGCAACCCAAGGCCAAGACGAAGGGGATGGCGTCACGGAAATCAAAGTTGGTACTCAACCAGCCGCAACCGTTGATGCCGGCGGTGTTCCTGCTGCGGCCCCTGTCGCTGACGGCATCGGTGCTGAGCCAATGGACGAAGATGATGTCGAGGGCGAACCGATTGACGAAGATGATGTCGTAGGCGAGCCTATCGACGAGGACGACGTAGAGGGGGAGACGATCGTTGATGAAGTTGCGGACGGAGATCCAATGGAAGAAGACCAGATACCAAGGGCGACAACGCCACAGCAGGTTAGTGACGAGGAAAGCAAGACAGTGAGTGGCAAAGAGGAGGCTAGGCAAGGCCGATCCCATGCAGAAACAGAGGCCAATGGTCGGGGTCAGCCACGGAAGAGGATGCGTGCGGTGGACATGTTTGCAGATTCTGAAGGGTCGGACGGCTGAAACGACCAGGCCTTGGATGTTCCCAAGACGACAGGGGGCTCAGTCAACGACGGCCTAGGCTCCGCTGGGAAGATTCAGAGTATTCTAGGGAAAGATTGGCTAATGTCAAGGTTACTCACGGTCCATGACCCGGGGGACTACAACGAGGGCCGGCCGGCGGGGTGGGTAGAGGCGGGTGGAGGTGCTGGTACGGATGCTTGGGGTGTACTGCACACGAGTTCATGTTTTACAGGGTCACCGAGGAACTATTGGTGATAACCAAGAAAAGAGGAAATCCGAACAAGCGCCAAGCCCGACCAGTGGTTGCTCGGGTCCTGCAGCATATCGTCTAGGTAGTTGCCAGTTCAATATCGAGATATCCGACGACAAGGGAGACGGCAGTGGGCGGGATCGTCAAGATGGGAGCGTTGGTGGCCGACAGCCGTTTGGACAACAAACAAGCATATTGGAAGCCCACGGCAGAGACCATCGTCGGAGATGGAATGAGAGAATCGCAGTTCTATACTCCAAACGCATCTCTTCCAGGCATTACCGATGCTGACGGGAAGCATGAGCCAGTTTCGCAGTCGCATGTTGCGTTGCTGGGAGAGCTCCCCCGGTAAGCTCGAGCGGTTGCGGACGGACCAATAGAAACTTGCTCACCCGGCCGGGTCCCTTACGAGGGCCAACGTCCGCCAGGTGGAGAGAAGGAAAGAATATATACACATCATTCGCCGGCCGTCTCTTCCTACTCCCCTCTTGGAGCATAACAGGGTGGATGAAGCGTGGGATGGTTGTTTGGGCTAACGTTAACGTGCGCTCAGACTGGCGGGCATGGGAGACTGAAGACGAGGGAAAGGGCGGCATGAGTGAGTGAGCGAGGGAGTGCGCGCGCGCGTGCGGCGCGAGAAAAGTCTTGTTCATTCTGGCGAACCCCCCACCGTTGCCTAGTGGTGAGCGTGACCGCGAGGTTTCCGGTTTTGGGATATATTGCAAAGAGTGTGGTTGGAGATCCATGTTAGATGGCGTCGAGGAGCGTGGGAGAGCCAAGCTGGCGGGCTTCTCCATGGATGCACATGCCAGTCGCACTCACCCACCGGGGCAGCACAGGGGGAGCTGACGGCGCCAGGGCCCTGGATATTGGGCTTGGAACCTTTTGGCGCCTGGCCGGAGGCAAAGACGAGGTAGCCACCTTGGTGGAGGAGACCAAAAGGCGATTTCACGTAAGTCTGGTTGGTAATGGATCCGTAAGACAGCTTCACGTCGGCTGGTTCCTGTGGAAAACGCAATGCTGGACGGCCCCTACCATAGTAGGTTGCATGTATGTAAGTCATCTATCCAAGGCGTATCTAGGTATGTATCCATCCATCTAGTATCTATCCGCCCACCGGTGAGGGCAGCCAGTCGGAGGCCAACCAGAGAAGTCGCGAGCCTCAGTGGAGCAAACAGGGCCGAGCAAGAAGCTCGAGCACGGCTTGGAAAAAAGAAGGGCATTATTTTCGGGGACGGCTACGATTTCCACGGGCCGGCCGTGGTAGGGCGACACCAGGGCCGGTTCAAGTTGTAAGCACATGCTTGGGGGGGTTGGTGTCTCCCGAGGCGGGCATTAGCGATGCTGTAGAGGGTCCCGGCGTTTCTGCTGCAGTTTCCAGTGGTCTAGCCAGCTAATGAACGGGATCCGGCTCCGCTAGACAAAGCCAGTCCACCTCGCCTCCCTCACCACGACGATCAGCCAGCACCACCATCGCCGGCCGTGGGTGGAAACGTCCACACTTTCCTCGCTGCCCCGCACGTGGGGCTCGCTCTTGGCTTGGAAGGGGGGGGGAGTGTGTGGGTGATGTATGCGAGTGTGTGAGTGTGTGAGAGTGTGTGTGTGTGAACCCTCAGGGACTTGAGGAACTAACCGACTGCTGTATGGCACGATTCGTGGAGCGCGCTCGGCGCTTGGGGGGGGGGAGGCCCAGGGTTCACGCCGCAGCAGCTTGGCCTCGTGCGTTTCTTCACCCCTCCACCTGTCACGGTCCCTTGATTTTTTCCCTCCCAAACGTTACTCCTCTTCCTCCTCCCGCTTTGTTTCCCCCCTCCTTCAACTTGGCTTCCGATCTTTGCATGTTCGTTGTGGCAGGCCCTTCTACTTGTTATTCTTATTCTTCTACTTCTGCTTCTCATTGTTGCAGTAGCGTCAGGTATTTGCATCAGCCTCCATCCGGCTTGCAGCAAGGCGCTTTGAGCTAGTAGTAGTACCCTGCCTATCAACTCGGCAGCCGCTGCGACCTTCCTTTTTCCTTCTTTACCATCGTCAGCACACATCATCGTATCCTACTCGTTTCCGCCTCCATCTGTCCGTCTGTTTTGCCTTGGTGACAACCCGGCGCTATATACTTTGAACCCCTCCCGGAATTGCGAAAACTCTCCTCTTCATGATCCTTGTGCGCAGCTCAATAGATCGTATTGCTGAGTGAGCCTTTGGGCCACACATCTCTCCCCGCTGTCCTCGTCTTCCAGCGCAGCCGCCTCTACACAGAACCTTGGCCTTGGACGAGACCACGATATCATCATGCCTCTGATAAACGGCCTCAAGATGGCCTGGTACGTTAGCGACCCCAAAGGAGACGTCGCCGTTCCTCCGCATCGCAACGCCAGCTAATCGGGAGCCTGTAGCGAGCCGTGCATTCGGGGCCATCGTTCCACCAAATGCACACATGCGAACGAGCGCCTCATGGTCCCCGTTCGAAAGCCAGGTCGCCCGCTCAGCTCATGTCCGCACCCATCATCGCGTCCCTGTTCCTGCGCATCTAGTACCGCCATTACCGCCGCCATCCCCCGCAAACAGAAGTGCCATTGCGGCCCGTCGGACGATGTAGAGCTGGAACCCAAGATCGAAGGAGACGGCAACGGTGTTCCGGTAACCCCAGTAAGCCCTACCAGGACCACCAACCCGAGCTTTCGAGTGCAGAAGTCCTCGGCAAGGGCTGCTTCGTCGCGGAAGCAGACAATCAGCCAGGCTGAGGTGGAACGAATGGACACGAGCCAAATCAATGTGGTGCCATCCTCGGGAGGGGAAGCCCAGCGGAGGTCAGCCTCTACATCAAGCGAAACGGTCCCTTCGACGCCCAGCCTTGCGCCATACGGGTCCTTTGACATGTCCCAGACCGGATCACCATTCACTTCGCAGCCCATCATGTTTCCCATGTTTTCGCAACCTATACCACCAGCTCAGAGCATAAGTAATGGTGTTCGCATCAACGGCTCTGCCAATGGGACTGCGACCGCTACCACGCCCCCAAGCGCAGTGTCGACCCCCGGAGGCTGTTGCGGGGGAGGCAATGGTCAACAAAAGACTTCAAGCCCACCAGCGCCTACACACGTCCACGACGACCCGGAACCGAAGCAGACAAAAAGCTGCTGCTCTTCCCGTGCAGAGCCTGCGAAGCCGAGCATCCAAACTAACGTAATGGGGTCTTCTAACCCTCCCGCCATGGCGAACGGTGTCATGATGCCTCAATTCAATGCCCCAGTGATGATGCCCAACGGCATGTACTCCTACTTTCCTCAGCCGACCATCTTCACCTATCCGCCGCAATACGGCTCCTACCTGCAGCCCCTGCAGCTCGAACAATGGCGTCAGTTCATGACAGCACTCACTCTTCGTCAATTCCCGCCATCCGAAAACTTTGGCATGCACGGCTCCGTGGACAACCAAATGAATGCTTCCCTCAACGGAGCCATGAACGGTAACCTGCATGGTTCTGTCAATGGAGCTGCAAACAATGGTTTGAACGGGACGATGAACGGCTCAATCAGCAGTCCAGTAAACGGCTCGGTCAATGGTTCGATGAATGGTTCCATGAACAACTCCATGAATGGCTCTATGAACGGTTCCTTGAATGGCATGATGAACGGCGCAATGGACGGTTCATTGCATGGATCCATGCATGGACCATTGAATGGCACCGCTGGTGGTACGATCAACGGCATAACAAACGGGGCACAGCACGGCACAATGAACGATGCCATGAACGGTGCAATGAATGGGCTGATGAACGGTGTCATGAGCGGCGCCATGCCGTTCCCCCTTTTCGTTGGAACACCTAATTCCGAAGTGGGAACCTCACATCAATGTGGCTGCGGCGACGGTTGTCAATGCGTCGGCTGTGCTGCGCACCCATATAACGAGGCTACACGCAACTCTGTCCGCGCAGCACTAGACATTATGGCTGGTGAAGCCCAAAGTTCAAGAGATGTGCATCGGCATGCCGAGCACACCAACGGCACCGGCACCGGCGAGATGGCCCAGCGCCATCCGCTGGACATTTCGACGAATGGCATCACAACTACGCACAACCACGTCGACGGAAATATATCGCCCGCTGTTCCGCCGTCCCCCTCGGATGCTACCTCTGGAAACGGCGACGAACAGGTCTTGTCCGCCAACGATTTCTTCTTTGTGTCGTACGAATTCGAAGGCTCATGCTCTGGTGAAACGGCCAACTGCCCATGCGGAGACGACTGCCAGTGTATCGGCTGCGTCATACATAGTATTCCCGACCCAGAAGCTGCAGAGTAAATGATGTAGCAAGCCAAGCTGTTGACGAATTCCACACGATTTCGAAATCGGGGCATTGCCGAAAACGGCCCCTAAAGTCATCTGGAAGCAACCCATCCCAGAGAATCTAAACCTGCAAGGAAGGGCTGGATAAAAGTGCCCAACTGTCTGGTTAGTCCATGATGTCGAGTTTATGATACCCCCTTTTAGCTTAAAGAACGAAATAAAATGATCGGTGAAGAGGATACAGGAGGCGTTCTCATCACTCTGCATCCCAGCTATTATTGATGCTCGCCCTGCCAGGTCGACTTATTTTGACTGCACAGTTCAGTTCATTCTGTCTAGACAACCATGAATTTAAGGCAGCGAGGCACTGTGTTTATAAGATAACTGCGGCAAGAACACATCCAACATTATCTACCTATTTTCTGAGCGTTGATTAGAATACATCGGTAGTCTAGATTTCAGGGTGCATCATCCTGGGCGCCAGGATGCATCATCTTACGCAAGCTCCGCTGTCTTTCTTTTTGACACTGTGCATATGCAATAAAACGGTCTAATCCACTGCACACTGTGCAACTCAACCTGGGTGTCTGTGTGGACTACGTCTTCTGGTCAGCAACTAACCAAGCATATCAATCGCCATTTCGACCATCCGGGACATTTCTATTCGTGCTTCACGCGGCTAACATTCGTCTTGATCCGCATGGCTTCCAATGACCACGACCGCTCTAGGTCCCCTCGACCCATTCGTCAGGGTAGAAAGGATCGTTCGCCACAGCCCAACCGTGCTGATGGTCTAAGACGCAGACGGTCCCCTTCGCGTGAGCGTGGATGCCAAGGTCACTCGCCAAAGCGACATAAGAGAGCCTCGGATCACTCAAGCAAAAGAGATTTGCCCAGGTCTCATCATCACAAACACGATCGTGCTGCGGTCCCAGCCGTCTCACTCCCCTACTCTGCGCGATCTCTCACCAAGGGCGACTACTCTGCCTTCGAGCCTGTTTTTGCTGAGTATCTGGATGTCCAGAAACAGCTGAGGTTGGAGGACATGGATGAGCGGGAAGCTAAAGGTCGGTGGAAAAGTTTCATGGGGAAATGGAATCGTGGCGAATTAGCAGAGGGCTGGTACGACCCGGAGATGTTTGCTCGGATCGCCTCACGAAACCCAGTTCCAAGCGAGCGCCTGCCACAGGCAGAGTTGGTGGAGAGAGAGCAAGTTACGCGGCAGACAGATCTGCACAGCGATGACGACTATGGCCCAGCTCTACCAAACCAGGACGTGAGCCGGCGATTCGGCGCCAGAGCACCTACCGTGCAAGATCTATCAATACGCAGCGAGCTCGACCAGGAGGCCCGGGAAGCGGACCGCACCGCCTTGCAATCGGAGCGCAAAGCCGACCGCAGGCAGCAAAAGGAGCGCCTGGACGAGCTGGTGCCCCGCGCGGAGCCGGGGACGCGCGAGCGCAAGCTGGAGAAGCGGCAGGCGGTGAACGACAAGATGCGGCAGTTCCGCGACAAGAGCCCCGGCATGGACGCCGGGAACGAGACGGAGCTGATGGGAGGCGGCGACTCGCTGGACGAGTATAAGAAGATCAAGGCGACGGAGCAGAGGCGCAAGACGGAGAGGGAGATTAGAAGGGAGGAGATTGAGAGGGCGAAGCGCGAGGAGATTGAGGAGAGGCGGAGGGCGTGGCAGGAGAGGGAAGAGGGGACAGTGGCTATGCTGCGAGAACTAGCAAAGCAAAGGTTTGGGTAGCTGTTGGCATGTAAGATACTGCAAAGGCATGAGTGTATAACATCAAGGCATTTACGGCAACGAGCAGATGGAGACGAAGCGTCTAAATATGTGCCTGCGTCGTGGTGGAGTACAAATGCCTCTGGCCACACTGTGGAGTGTGCAAACGTGGAAAAGACTTTTGCGCGCACCGAGACCCATGTTTCCACCAAGAAGACTCTCTCCCTCTCCCTTTAACAGCGAACGCGGAATAGATTCAGATTCAGATTCACGAGTGGGCCGGCCTTTCAAAAGGCACAAAGACATATTACAGCCAATTGCTGGATCAATAGCGATTAAGCTGAACACGGGCATTCGTTCGTGACTGGGAAAGCAGCACTACCCAGGACAGGCGGGTTTCATCCGATCGGGGGTTCTTGAGATTTTCGCCAGATCGGATGGATAATGACGAGGACTACGGGACGGGGGTTCTGATGGAAGACCCCGAGGACTACTATCCGCCGTCACCACCACCTACGAAGCAAAGCTACACAATGCAGAGCGGCAAGGCTGTGACGCTGCATCTGGTTGGCGCAAGCCCTACAGAAGCGCATCACCTGTGGAACGGGGCCAAGATCATCTCAGACTACTTCGAGAATGACCCATCGAGGGTCAAGGGGAAGACGGTGCTGGAGCTCGGGGCCGCTGCCGGGCTCCCATCGCTGGTGGCGGGCATTCTCGGTGCCAGAAAGGTCGTCATGACGGACTTTCCGGATCCGGACCTCGTCTCCAACATGCAGAAGAACATCGACGAGTGCGATGAGACGGTGGAGCCGAGAGGACACATCGCGGCAACGATCGATGCCCTCGGCTTCGTATGGGGCGCCGACCCGGAGCCGCTGCTCGCACGGCTGCCGGCGGCGGAGGACCGGTTCGACGTGCTGATCCTGGCCGACCTGCTGTTCCGGCACGCGGAGCACGGCGCGCTGGTCAAGACGATCAAGGAGACGCTGAAGCGCAGCCGCTCGGCCGTCGCGTGCGTCTTCTTCACCTCGTACCGGCCGTGGAAGCAGGACCTGGACATGAAGTTCTTCGACGTCGCGCGGGACGCCGGGCTCGAGGTCGAGCAAGTCGACGAGAGGAGGCTGGAGAAGCCCTTGTTTGAGAACGACCCGGGGGACCTGGACGTGCAGAAGACGGTCCGGGGGTTTGCTGTGAGGTGGTCTGCGGGGGACTGTCGATAAACAAAGAAGACGCACGTCATGAAGCCCAATTTCCGTCAATGAAACATCTACGTCCCATGTCATTGTATCTGCTGCTCTCCGTGTAGTAAGCCGGGCCAGCTGCCGAATACAGTGCGCGGCGGCAGATCCAGCCCCTCCCCCGCACATCCATCGACAATGTGCCCGTGGTCGGCAAATCAAGTTTGCTGGTCATCTTTCTGCCCCCAAACTGACCACGAGATCAAGTTGGAACGACACTCGAGCTTTGGGACGAGGGTTTTCCAGGGATCCTGCGCTCGGAAATCCCGCGCCAAGACGATCCGGTCATCTGCTGCAGCACAACAGTGGCATCAGGCTCATGCTCTTTGCGCGCCTTTATGGGATAAGCCTGCATCGCTGCCTCCTTGAATACAGTTTGGCTTTGAGTTTGGTTTCACGATGGAGACAAACTATCTAGAAGACCTAAGTCGAGATGGCTACGTCATTATCGAGTCCGTCATTGGGGAACAAAGGATCGAAAAGCTACGAGCTGCCGGTGCCCGAGCCACCGAGCTCGCCCGCAGCGGCCAGTGGCCATATGTCCGCACGGTAGGGAAGCAGTTCCCGCCGTGGAATCCGACAGTGGAGAAGGGGATTTGGGGTGTGCAACATCTCATGCACCCGGATCTGCCGGGCAATGATGTGTTCATGGAGCTCTACTTTGCCGAGGATGTACTACGCATCGTACGACACCTACTTCAGTGCGAGGACGAGCACCTGGTCATGGAGCTGTTCAACATGCTGGTGCGTCCCGAGCAGGACTTTGAGCTGCGCTGGCATCGAGATGACATCCCCGCCGAGGCCGGCCCCGACGAGGAGATGCAGAGGCTAGCGCACCCCGCGTGGCACGCGCAGTACAACCTGGCCCTGTGGGAGGACGAGTCGCTGGTCCTGGTCCCGGGCTCTCACAAGCGAGCCAGGACGGAGACGGAGAGGGCGGCCGGGCCCTTCGAGGCCAACCTCCCCGGCCAGCTCGCTGTCAAGCTGAAGCCGGGAGACATTGCCTTCTACGACAACAACATACTGCACCGCGGGGTGTACGACTCGCGCAGGGAGCGCATGACACTCCACGGGTCCGTCGGGCATGTGGCTGGAGACGCGCTGAGGGCGCGCAACGTGCTGCAGCACGGTGTGGGAGCGTGGGTGCAAGGGTGCAGGCTGGATGTCCTGGAGCGTGAGGGGGACAGAGAGCGGGCGCGGGGGATGAGGCAGCGATTGGTCGACATGGGCAGCGTAAGCGGCGAGGTAGGCTACTCTCTGAAGGGGTGAGGATGGGATGGCGTGAGAGAAAGAAGGACGAGGAGGGAGGACGAGGAGGATGACCGGTGGAGTTCGGAACGTTGTCAGTCATAACCTCGACTGGCTGGGAGAGTGTGTGGGGGGGGGNGGGGGGGGGGGGGGAGGCCCAGGTGCGGCGCAGACGGGGAGTGTGTGAAGATGGTCTCGACCTTGGGCAGGTTCTGGTAATATGATGGGAGGTTGACTTTCTCCAAGGAGCAGGAGGCCGGGCGTGGTGAGTGGGAATGTCGCCAGGCCCCTGGCTACACCAACGTTCCTGGCCCCGTCACTTTCTACAAATATTAGTGAAGATAGCTACTCCTTCGTCAGAGCTCATTCCATGCCGTTCGGGAACGGTCCAGAACACGTCAAACTCTTTGAAGAGCTGGGTAAGGGTTCGGAGTCGAGAACTCCTATGCCGGATCAACCAAGGTCATGCTCCTCGGCTTGGCACAAGTGGCGAGAACTAGATGTTTCGATGTGGTCTTTCCGTGTTCGACTTGTGGCTCCGCAGGTATCACAATCTCTTCACGGCATATGTGAATGAATGCCTAGTGAGATCTGACTACTGATTGCTACCTCCGAACCTGTTCCTACCTGGTTAACTTCCCTGCAGCAATATCGGCCACTTCACCAAGAGACGGACAGGTGTGCGTTACTTTGAGGCCAAACCATGGCCCTGTATAGAATGGCGCAGGATGGCCGTAGGTAGACCGATACAGCAAAAAGACGCAACCAGGAACCCCGTCGGAAACGGAGCGAACTGAGAGAGGAGTCATGAAGCCCCGGGGGTGGGTGTCATGCGGGAGACGACCTCGGGATACAATCGAACAAAAGAAGTTTGGTTACCCTACACCGCTTGTAAACCAGGTCATGCGGTGTCTGGCAATTGCGTCGCGGCACCAGACAGCCCGCGCATTTCCTCGAATCGGCTGCGGTCGACGGTTAAACGTCCGAGATGGGCCTTTTCCCAGGTACAGGTTTGGATTCACACGGGGCTCGGATACCCCACCGTTGGGGGAGCTGAAGCCGGTCTGCATCTCTTGGCGATGGACGACCCACGATCTTCCTAAAGGATGAGGTGCTCGTATAAATTTAAGCCGCCGAGGAGGACACGGGGAGTTGGATCAAGAGAGAGGGAAGGGAGCACGGAGGAGGAGGGTAGGCCAAACTAGGGAGGGCGGCTCGGGAAGCAGGGGAAGAATCTGGTGTAGACTGAGATCCCTCGTATCCTCGCCTGTCCCAAAGACTAGCTGATGCTTGCCTTGCCTAACCCTACGCTCCGCACGGCACGTCCGCCTCAACAAGGGTTTGCGGTGTGGCACGTACAACGTAGCTGTGGGCGGTCGGGAAATTTCCCTTGGTGCTGGATGCAACAGTAACCTCTGGGCAACGCCCGCAACCCAGCCTACCCGCCTTGACGCATAGAAGTCCCGGGAATCACCTTCTACGCCTTTGCTGGCCCACCGGCCAATCACCTCTACCGTGTGGCTTCTCTTCCCTCCAGGTTTTCTCTGCCGGGCTGCTCTTCAGATGTCGGGGGCCGCCGCCCCTCTCCAGCCGTTGGGTTCGTTTGATATTAGCCCTCCACACCCCCGGGCGGATCTTCGCTTAGCTGCAGATTTCGACCTTTTTGCCTAGAAGGTTTGTTCCGATTCGCATGCAAAGAGGCGTAAATGATCAAGGGCAAGGAAGAATAACCTCCCCTCACTCTCTCCCTCGTCTCCCCTCTATTCTTGGCGGTCTTGCTCCTAGATATTCGACGCCAGCAATATAACAAGGCGGCTGCCGTGGCTGCCCCGCCTTGCCTTGCCTATTACGGCGGCTATATTCCGTACGGAGATGGCAGAAAGCAGGGAGCATGTGCGGGGGGGAACGTTGGGGTCGGTCAGGCCCGTGGGGGGAAGATCGACAAGCCTCGGGACACATCAACCCAAGAGCGTCAGGTGCCTTGCGCGAAGGTTACAGCATCACCCGGCAAATCTTCCAGCGTTGGGCAAGGTCGTCCGACCTGAGCATGGTTACAGCCGCGGCGTGGAACCGTATTCCCATCGACGGCTGTGTGAGCCTAGCTAGCACTCGTCGTTGGGGCGATCGCTACGCCGCGCATGGGCCCTCGGCCAAGGAACCCATGGGACAGCATCGGACCACTCGACAAGCACGGTGACGTGTGGCCCATGCAAGGCACCAAGTACGGCGAATCCTACATTTTTCCTTCTGGACCTTTTTGTCGTGATCCCCTGCCAGCTTGAAAGGGTTGCCTAGCCCTTGGCAACCTCGCCGACGCCCAAAGAGGATGCGAAGAGGATGGGAAAGGCGTAGCTGGAGGACAGTTCGGGCATAAGGGTGCCTACATGACCAGCCACCCGCGGCAGGCGAACATGCAGATGCGACTTGTTTGGGCAGTGGGTGACGTCGGAAGAAGAAGAAGAAGAAGAAGAAGAAGAAGAAGAAGAAGAAGAAGAAGAAGAAGKYGAYGAAGAAGAAGAAGAAGAAGAAGAAGAAGAAGAAGAAGAAGAAGAAGAAGAAGAAAAAGACCTTGGCCTCGTCACTCAGCCAGCAGTTCCACATGGGTTGCGTAGGTAGGTAGGTAGGTAGGTAGTTAGAGACGGTGGGCGACGGGAGCTGGCTTCTCCTACGATGCGGTACGCCTGCCATCAACTTTGCGGTTTCAGGGCGATGGCAGGAGCACGCCCTGAATGGGGGCGGTAGATCTCGGCCGCGCAACCCCGAGCGCCATCCATGATCTGCAATAACAAGAACTTGGAGTCTGCGACAAGCCGCACGAAGCACCGTCGAGATGGGAAAAGCGAGGTACTGCAATTTGCTGGTGTGCCCGTCTATAAGTCATCTTGTCCAGTTGAATTTCCGGTCCCGCGATGTGTGGGGAAGACTGATTGGCTTGTCTACTGGCCTCGGTAGACTTCCTTCACAGCTTCAATTTTCCCATACTGGAGACGTAATAGCCGCCCCCCTCCCCGAGGGGAAAGGGACGACGGCGCCCACCGCGATGGGGCTTGACAAAGCTTCCCAGCCATCCCTTGCATCGCCCGTGGTTTCCAGCTTGCAGAAGCACCAGGCGGCGGCTCGCTTCACCTTGTCAGCCTGCAGCACCGGCCGTCGAAGTGTCCTCCCAGCAGGTGCACGCACCACCATGATGCTCTCTGCTCCTGTCATCCCGCCGTCGTATCCTGCGACTGCTCTGCATTGAGCCGGATTAGCCACCTCGTAGGGTCCATTAACTAATCAATCAACCCAGTCAAGGGGGTCACCAATACCTGCCCTGCTCCTCGACGGCAAGCTGGGATCTGCCCGGTCGGCACATTCGACAGTGGGCGCGCGCGCAACCCTTTTTTAGTCCCAATTTCTCCATGGTACAGCCTACAGGTACCCTAAGTTCCGAGCCCTGGCCCCTACTCCAATGCGGAGATGACCCCAGATTGCCCCATGGGGGGGGGACAACGGCGCCTGCTGGCTCAGCGCAGCGCAACGGCTTTGACCCTGACAGGACATCAAACCTGTCGAGTTGTCCCATGTGGTGTCCCATGAGAGTAAAACTGCCCATTTCTCGAGCAGGGCGTCCGCCATAGTTAGCGCGAGTGACCCAAATGTATCGTTTTTGGCCGCGGCAAAGGCATGCCACGACGGTGTCTCCAGTCTGCGATTTGGAGAGGGTGGTAGCAGCCATTCCCTGCCTATAGCAATAAACTAACCCTTCTCCTACTGCAGCTTACTCCTCTTGTTCCTCCTTTCCCCTCCTCCTCATCCTCCGCTTTCTTTGCCATCCCCACACTTGGCCCCGTTCTGCCCTTCGGTTGTTGCTGCTCTAGCGCCGGCCGACAGAAATTATCTACAGTGATGCTGGCTACGGAATAGACCTCGCTCATATGGATATGGATATGGATATGGATATGGATGGATGAATTGAGCCAAACGCCTCTCTTTCCTTCTTCTCCACTCAATGGCCAGAGCAGCTCGCTCACTCAACACACGTTGACTAACAGGGGGCTGGCACCCCAATCTTCTCCCCTTCTCCCCTTCAACCTATGCCCAGTCTGTCCATGGCACGCCCCTCCGCATTTACTTTTCCGTCATACTGCAATACCGGCCGGTAACACCTACCTTGCGTTGATTGGTCCCCCAATCGCGCCTGCCTTCCGTCCAAGCTCTTGCTCCTCCTTCTCCTCCTACCGCTCTACCTGCTATCGTCGTCCTCCTCCTCTTCTCCCCCCAGCCACGGTACCTACTGGACCCAGACGTGCCATCAATACTTACCTACCTACCTCTTCGTACCCTACAAGTCATACTCACCCAAAGCCGGGTGTCATCTTCTCGGTGCTCGTCCAGGTGGTACATTGCGCGTTGCCGTCTTCAGCTGTCCTCCCCCGCCTTTGTTTGTGCCGTGCCGTAGCCTCCTCGGCACACAGAGAGCTTCATGTCACCCTAGGCCCGGGACGACTTCGTGGCACGCGGCTCCTGCCTCCGATCAATCTGTCCGATACGACCTTCACCTCCGTGTTCTATGTCTTTTTTGTTTTGATCCTCGCCTTTACCTACGCCTTTCCATCCTACAAACCTTCTCTTCCCCCCCAAAGTGGCCTCTTTGTTTCGTTGGTTCGCAGGCCCCTGGGCTCTTCCCCAACGTCCCCCTCTATCACGACCTCACATCCAGCTCAGCCATTCCCTTCACAGACCCANCTCCCCTTCCTCTCCCGTTCTCCGCAGTCAACCTCTTATCTTGTTGTCATTGCCTGTCTGCAGCGGTCCTCGGCATTCCTACGCGGCCAAGGGCGCGCTCGAAAGGAGGAGGTGACCTGGTTGCTAGCCTTGGCTGTGTCGAGAGACCATATCTCTTATTGCATGTGCCATATCCATCCACGGACATACACCTCCCTCCCATCCTTTCCCCACAACCTGTCTTGTCGTGTCCTTGTCGTGTCCTTGTCCTGTCAACCGAACCTCCAAACTGTTGTTCGCAATCCAGGCTCTTTGACCGTTCCCCCACACGGGGGGGTTATATTTGACACGCTTACTTGGCTGGTGTCACTGTCGGTGCCCCTTACTCGCCATCATGCTTCCCATGCAGACCCTTGATGGCGCCACTGCTCACTCGGTTGGTCCTCTGACCGCCGACCCGGGCGAAATCCGCCAGCCAAAGCCCAAGACCTTGCCCTGCAAGTACTGCAGTAAACGCTTCAGGTCAGTACAGTGCCGCCTCCCGCCGTTGGAGCCTTTGTCCCGCGGTGTATCCTCCTCGTCTATTCCTCGGCTGCCTCGACGGGCCACTTTGATGCTAACCAGTCCTTGGTATCACAGACGCGTTGAGCATGTCCAAAGACATGAGAGAACCCATACCAAGGAGAAGCCCTTTTCCTGCAACTGGGATCACTGTGGAAAGACGTTTGGACGACGGTGAGTCCTTTGCTCTGGCTGCTCACAAGACCAGCAAGTCGACTTCCTTCGCCCCCATTCCCACCCCTCAACCCTGAAGTCCCTCCCACCCCTCTAGCCCAGCTTCGCCTAACTCGGCCGGCTGCTCAATCTGCCTGACCTCCACTGTCTGCCACTCCGTCCAACGATCACCTCACAAGCCAGAAACCTCCCGACCTTTCCTAGCGCACTCCTTTGCCCACCTCTGCTCCTTAACCGTCCACTTTCTTTCCCTCTGATATCCACCCCTTGGGTCTACATCGCCGTCTGTCCCCGGCCTTTGGGAAGCACAAAGCTTACATGAACATTAGCGATCTTCTTGTCCGACATGAGAAGCTGGTTCACCTAAACGAGGGCAGTAAGGAGAACAACCGTCCGAGAAAATTGTCCACCGGTGCCGCCATCCATAAGCCCTCTCTGTCCGAAGGCAGCGTCGTGGAGGATACTATTGGCATTCGCCGGGTCACCGCACAACCCCCACAGTCAATCCATCAGCCGCCTCCTCCTCCTCAGTATCACCATTCTTCCATCAACCATGGACCTGCCGTTCCTCTTTCCCAAGATCCTCGCGTGCCTCCGAGAGGGGCTGCGTGCAACCTCGATCTACTTTCGGATGCCGCCCTTGCCAGCGAGGTGAACCCAATGCAGCCGATGATGAACGAAATGCCCCCGCAACCTCCCAGTCATCCGACAGTAAAGGGCTATTCCGATCCGGTGGGAGGGTATTCAGAGCGGCCTCGCGAAGAAGCCCAGGTCATGCCGTCAGGGTTTGCTCCGCAAACACACAGTGCCTTCGAGGACTACAACCTCTTCTTGGACGACTTCGCGTCCCCACCGCACTTCCTTCCGCCTCACTTCGAACCCGATCAGCAGATGAATTTGTGGTCTCGAACTCCTGCCGGCCTTCCGCCCCGAGCATCTTCAAAGCATCAGTCGCAGTTTCCGTCCCGGTTCGGCTCTTTGGCACCCGATCCAAGGGATTCCACTGATGCGGGTTCTCGTCTCCAAGACGACCTATCTCGAGCTTCGTCGCTTCGCATTTCCATGAACGACCATGCCGTTCTCAAGAACAGACTCGAGGAATTTTCGTCAGTTCTGCCGAACGATTTCGTCTTCCCATCCCGCCATACCCTCATGCGGTTCCTAGAGGGTTACATCAACGGATTCCACGAGCATCTTCCATTCTTACATCTCCCCACGCTTTCGCCGGTCGAGGTAGCCCCGGAACTTCTCCTCGCCATGCTTGCCGTGGGCGCACAGTACCGCTTCGAGAGTAACCGCGGGTACGCCCTCTGGTACGCGGCAAAGGCGGTTGCCATGGAACAGATACGACGGAGACATAGCTCCGAGGTCCACGCTCTTCTCCCCACGGCAGCAGCATATAGTCCGCATTCCACAAGACCATCGCCAAGCACAACCTACCGACACTCGTTTGCTTCAGCACAATCGGAAAGACCGGTCACTCAAGACACCCACCGTGAACCGTAGTGAGTATTTCATCTCACAAAACAGCACCATGATTACTGATTAGTGTGGCCAGTGCCCTCAACACCCCCCAAGCTCGATTGGAAACCATTCAAGGGGTTCTCCTACTTTTCGCCGTAGGTCTTTGGGGTGCCAAAACTATCCTGCACGATGCGCTTTGCCTTCAGAGCAATCTTGCTATGCTCATCCGCGAGGAGGGACTGTCTGTAGAGACAAGTCAAAACTCCCTGACCGATTGGGATGCATGGATTCGTCACGAAGGCGCCACGCGAACGAAGTTGATAGCATTCTGCTTCTTCAATTTTTGCAGTACCGCGTATAACATGCCGCCACTATTGTTGACCTCTGAGCTCAACCTCTATCTGCCCTTGCGATCTCGGCTGTGGCGGGCAGAGAGCGCCTGGCAATGGCAAGACTTGCGGCAGTCGACACCTGTTGCTGAGATCACTGTTCACGAAGCCTTTTCCAGGTTATTTGGCCGCACTAACCAGGGCCTTCCCACACAAGTCTCATCTTTGGGAAACTATGTTCTGATACATGCCCTGATTCAGCACATATACCTCCTGAAGCAGACGTCATTGGCTGCCGGTGCGCCATACGACGTGCATCGGACGCTCAAACCGGACGACGTCGAAGAAGTCACGCAGGCGTTGCGGGTATGGCAGACCAGCTTTGAGCACCGGCATCAGCTGCGCACCGCCGAGTCAGGCCATTTTGCCGGTGCCGATTCCGTGCCCGGAGGCGCCCTAGCCTATAACGCAACAGCACTGCTCAGGCTTGCATACATTCGTCTTTACACCGACATACCCCCCAGTCGATCACTCGAGACCAGAGATTCCATGTTAATCTCATCCGCGTTGAGCTCAACGCCCTTGTTGCTGAGAAGTCCGAGACTACACAGAGCTGTGTTCCAAGCAATACATGCACTATCCATGCTGGTTAAAGCAGGTGTGAACTATGTGGCCAGAACAAAGTCTTCTGAGTGGAGCATACAACACTCCCGTAGGTCATTATCCCAGACTCTGCACTAGGTCCGGCTAACCTTCCATGCAGTCTGCAATTTTGAATGTGCAATTTTACTAGCCAAATGGTTGCTCACCCTCGCGTCCATCTCCCCATCTGATCCGCCGGCGTCCCCCGAAGAGAAGAACCTGCTAGAGATGGTCCGGCGGATGCTGGACGAGACGGAGTTCGCGGTCCCTGTCGATCCATCGCTGGCAGGTCCAAGCTCCGGATCCGGGCAGATGGAGTTGGGAACGAGTGACAGCGCCAAGCTACGACAGCTCGCAGGGGCGGTGGTCAAATTATGGGCCGAGACGTTCAAAGGATCACACATGTTTGACATCGTGAAGGTCATGGGTGCGAGCTTAGACGGGTACGCCGAACTTGTACAGAAGCCAAGAGACCGATCGTCGTTGGGCAGACTAGCACCCGAAGCAGGCATGGGATGAGAGCAGGAAAACCCACGGTGAAAGAGACACAAACAAGACGTGGAGCCCAAAGTCTTCTGGAAGACCTGCCATCCCACCAAAGGGCAGTCCTCCGCGCCGGGTCCAGGATCCAACAGCCTGTGAGGCACCGCATCAACCGGGATAGACGTATTCGCTTGGAATATTGGCGCTGGTCATGCTAGGTGGCCTTTGGATAACAAGAGACCGCAGCGTGGCATCTCTTCTTTTGACGGCTCCTCATAGCGTCCAGCCCAACAGGGGCGGAAGCCTGGTGAGATATTGGAGAAGCCAAATAGGAGAGAGTGCTTGTAAAGCTTAGATATGATTCCCCATTTGTCTTGAAGCGAGCATAAGTGCTATGTTTAGGAATCTCAATGGTATAGCGTGTGTCTTGCTTACATACGATTTACATCTTGTTGGTGCCTGTCACGTTTACCAATGCAAGAGACTTGATCCCATTCCGTATGCTAGGAACCACAAGCAAACGAGGTTAAAGGCGAAGCTTGTTCGGCTAAATGTTGATTGGTCCGCCGTGGTTGGTCCCCTGAAGCCTACTTGTTGATGTTTGCAAACTATTGTTTCAACGTCTCTTTCAACTGCCGGAGCTCAGCGGGGCTCATGTCATTTTTAAGGTCAGAAAGTTCCCTGCCGAGGTCGTCGTCATCGCGGTCGTCGCCGCCAGCCCTTGAGCGGGTTTGCGACCTTGTGGCAGGGCGCAGCGGCAACGTAATGGATTGTTGATTGCCAGCCTCGGCGGTCTTTGCGGATTCAACAGTCTTCTTCGCACTCTCATCCTCATCTCCCTCGTCGTCGTCGTTGTCGTCGTCTTCGCCGCTTGGGTCTTCCGACACGTACTCGTAATCCTCGTCCTCCCACTCATCATCATCGTCGTCACCGCCTTCCTTCTCCGGATTGGTGCTGTCTGAGAGATCCGAGTCCGTTTCGCGGCGGCGGAACTCCTTCAATGCCTCGATGCAGGCTTCTCGACGGAAATTGGCCTGGTCCGGCCAGCCGTGGTCGACGTAGATGCGGCGCATTCGGCGTACTGCCTTGTTGGTATAGTCCAGTATCTGCGGCGGGTGCTCGTTTATGCCGGCGGGCAGGGGCAGGTAGACGAGGTTGGTGACGTCGGCCTTGGCCATGTCGAAGAAGTACTTGACAGGATAGTGGCGCCATTGCTTCCATGGTTGGTCTTGTGGGTGGTCCGGATCCTCGAGGAGGTGTCCGTAACCCCATATCAAACCTGTTTTCGTGTCCAGGATCCAAGGGGTGGCGGCTGCAAAGCCGTATGTCAGGGCTAGCATGGTCTTGGGCATCCATTCCGCCGGCCGCGGGGGCGCGGTGCCGTATTTCTCATAGTCCTTGGTCCAGTCCGGCTCGGGGACGGACGAGGTGTTGCGAAGGTAGTTCAGGCACCACGTTTCCGGCCAAACCTCCCACTCTTGGCCTGTTACGTAGGGCAGCTTCCTGACGGCCTGGATGGCAACGTCGGAGAAGTCGAGTTTGCGAAGAAGCTGGACGTCAATGTCCTCGTCTGACCAGCCGTCGGGTGGGGGGTACTGGATGACGCTGGCGGGCATGTAGGCCATGCGCGCCAGGAGCTGGTAGTACTCTGTTAGGCATTGGGCGAGTTCGTCGATATTGAGCTTCCCCGGCCTGGTACCCTTGGGGACGGGCCAATGCATGATGAGGGATGGCGGGAGATATCAAATGGAATTGAGGGCAAGGAGAATATCCACAAAGACGGAGATGGGACGCAGGAGGGACTTTGTGTATAAACGATGGTGTTTCATCTATCGTGTTTACATGCTAGAGAGTGCAGCGCCCGCTCCCGAAGACGGAGGATTTCAGGGGCAATGCTCCCATCGTGTGGGTCAAACCATTGGCTTGAGGTGAGGCGGTGAAGCAATTCATGGTTGAAGTGGTGTGGCATCGCGAGTCGGGGAACGGGATTGGTATCCGTTCTGAATAGTGATCAGGCTGGTGTGATAGGCAGCCAAGATCTTGGCAAGGACCATGATTGATTTGGCCAAGAACAGGCAGTCTAGTTGAACGATGTATCTATAGGGTAGGCAGTTTCGACGGGGCCGATCACCTGTGGGGGGGGGAGGTAAAAGTGCTTTACGCGTCAAAGTTGGCACGACGCGTCTCACCGCACGGGACGCTGCTTCACTCCCCCACTTGCTTGACAACTGTCGGCTGGCTCAATCGCAATCGCAGGCTGGAAACGCCATCCCACCATATCGCCAGGGAACCCGTATCATCGCCCATCGACGTAACGCCTGGCCCAGCATGGCCGACCAGGACCTCTCGGGGCGCTTCTCGCCCAACAAGCCGCTCGAGCCCGATGTCGCGGCCGAGCTCGAGTCCATCATGCGCCTGCACGACCTGACCGCCGAGAACCTCTTCTACAAGTGGGAGGCGTACTGCATCAAGATGAACGTTGACTCGCAGGCCATCTCCCTAGACGCGGTGCGGAACATGAAGCAGGACATCCAGGATGCGCTCGAGAAGCGCCATCATCAGGCCCAGGCCAGGCCGGAGCGCAAGGTCGCCGCGACCCCCAGGTCTGCCGCTAAGGGAGGGGACGTGTTCGGGATGCTGGACGGACTGGTACCGAGTACGCCTGCGACGGGGTCGAAGCTGGTGAGGGGGCAGAACAGCGGCGTTAAGAGGAAGCTGGAAACCCCCAAGTCTGGTCTCACGAGCTCGCCGGCGCCGGGCATGAAAGACCTCGGCAACACACCGTCAGTGGTTCCTACGATGGCTTGATTTATTTGAGACGTCTGTTTGATTGCTGATGATATCCAACAGAGCATCCTCCTTCAACGACCGAGCGAATCCCGGTGAAGTCATACTAGTTCTAAACAACCACCTCCCGGCTGCCGAGCCGCCGCTTGCGCCGTACCCCGAGCCAAGAGTCAAGCTCAGCCTGGCTTCCGAGATGAAGAAGCTCGCCTACAAACCGCTGGCCATGAAGCTGTCGGAGGCGAGCGAGACGCTCGACGACCGCATCGACGAGTTCCTTGTCACGGCGCAGGAGCACCACGGCCTCGACGACTCGGCGTTCGGCAACGCGGCGAGCCAGAACACGTCGGAGATGGTGGCTGTCGGCCGCATCGCCTCGGACTCGCCCGCCGGCAAGCTGAACCCCGCGTCGCTCGTGCTGGAGACCTCGCGCCGCACGGGCATGGGCTTCAGGGTGCCGCTCAACATGGACAAGATCCGCGCCTGGAGCTTCTTCCCGGGCCAGGTTGTGGCTCTCAGGGGCAGCAACAGCTCCGGGAAGGAGTTCATCGTCAACGAGATACTGGAAATGCCCCTGCTGCCCGGCGCTGCTTCGACACAGGCAGCGCTCGACGGCCATCGGGAGAGGCTTAGAGGTGGGCCGGATGTCATGGACTCGGATTCGGAGCCGAAACCCCTCAACATAATCTATGCTGCAGGTCCTTACACGCCGGATGACAACCTCGACTACGAGCCATTACACGCCCTATGCAGTCAGGCCGCTGATACTCTGGCCGATGTGCTGGTGCTAACAGGACCCTTCATCGACATCGACCACCCACTCATCTCGACCGGCGACTTCGATCTTCCCGAGGAGGCCATGCAAGACCCGGACACGGTCAACATGAACACGGTCTTCAAATACCTCTTCTCGCCCGCCCTCAACCAACTCGCCACGTCAAACCCCCACATCACCATCATCCTCGTCCCCTCGGTCCGCGACATCATCGACAAGCACGTCTCGTGGCCGCAGGACGTCATACCGCGCAGGCTCCTCGGCCTGCCCAAGGCGGTCCGCATAGTGTCCAACCCCATCTCCCTGTCCGTCAACGAGATGCTGCTGGGCGTCACGAGCCAGGACGTCCTCTACGAGCTGAGGACCGAGGAGGTCACGAAGGGGGCCGCGGGAGACCTGATGGACAGGCTGCCGCGCTACCTCGTCGAGCAGAGGCACTACTACCCGCTGTTCCCGCCGGCCGACAGGACGCGGCTGCCCAAGACGGGCACGGCCGAGGGCGTGGCTACGGGTGCCATGCTGGATATTAGTTACCTGAAACTGGGCGAGATGGTCGACGTGCGGCCGGATGTGATGCTCGTCCCCAGCTCTCTACCACCATTCGCAAAGGTACGGCGCAGCAGCACCTTTGCTCCCCCGTTGACGAAGATGAGCTAACAGGTCCCAGGTGGTCGAATCAGTCCTGGTCATCAATCCGGGTCTCCTTTCAAAGAGGCGCGGGGCCGGCACCTACGCCCGCATGACCCTCTTCCCCCCCGACGGGGACGGGGTCACAGAAGCAAGCGGCATGGTAAGCCACAGCGTATTCAAGAGGGCGAGGGTAGAGCTCGTAAGAATATAGCACCGAGATGTACATGAATGGAAACCCCTTTGCCAGCGTAACCAGATCCACGTCGACGATGATTGATGATTCGCTTTTTACTCTTCTTCCTCTTCTCTTTTGTTGGGGGTATCAGTTTATTTGCCATGGTACAGTTTGAGGGCACGCCCGAGCCGCGGCGTCTACCTGGAATCCACCCTCCGTCTCTTATCGCCGTCGTGCCGACCCTTATCCCTTGACGTGCTCCTTTTGCGGCTCCTGTAGTGGTCGCCGCTTGCGCGAGGTGACCGTGATCGTGAATCGCGACGGTCGTAATCCCCTCTAGAAGAGGGCCCACTCCGTTGGTCCCTCCTATCGCTGTTCCGTGACCTGACGTCGTCGCTGGCCCTCCTCTCATCTCTATGACGGTCCTTGCCCGACCCGTCCCTCCTGCCGTCGTCCCTCCTCTCGCCTAACGGGATAGCATTTGCCCCCTTGGCGCCTCTTTCGTCGGATCTGAATCGATCATCGTCTGGGCGAAACCTGTCATCCACGTCGAAGTGGCCCGCCCTCCTCTTCTCGTTGCCGAATGACCCCCACGCGCCCGTATCTTCCGACTTCATGTCCCTGTACTTTGTCGCTCCTTTTCTGCCCAGCTTGGTCATGTCTCTGCGCTGCAGGAACTGGGGTAGATCCTCGCGGTTTTGCACGTCGTCCTGAATCCGCGTGCCCATGAGATCGCGATCCAAGAGGCCGGCATCGTCCGTGTCCCTGTAGAAGGCGCCCTTGTGGAAGTACTTTTGCATGTACGACATCTTGCCCCGGCTGTCCTTTTCTTCTCTTTGCTTGGCCAGGAATGCCTCGTCCTCGGCGGCGCGTTCTTCTGGGTTGAGGTTCGCTATCCGTTCGCGCTCGGCGAGCTCGGCCTCACGCTCCTCGAAGGCTGCGCGCGCGCGCTTCAGCCGCTTCAGCTCACGGACGCGCCAGGCTGCCTCCTCGGCCTCTGGATCAAGCCCGTCGGTGGTATCCACATCGGAGTCTTCATTTTCCTCGTCATCCCAGTGCTTCTTTCCAGCAGCCCGCGCAGCCAAGTCCTTCCTAATTTGTTCCTCGACAAGTTCATCGGCGGCCTTCCTGCGGGCTTCTTCCTCGGCGAGCCGCGCTGCCTCTTCGTCCTGTTCCGTGTCGTGGGCAGCGTTCCCTCGCTGGTTTTTGGGGACAAACTTGAGTCGCATCATCTTCGGCTGGGGAATTTCCTCTTCGCTGCTCTCATCCTCGTCCTCGTCGCTATCCTCGTCGCTTCCTTCATCTTCGTCATCTTCCTCGCTTTCTTCCTCTTCCGTCACGAAGCCTTCCTGCGCAGCCTGTTGCTCTGCCTTCTGAAGCGCGAGCCGACGCTTCTCGGCAGCCTCTGCCTCCTTCTTCCGAGCATCCAAGTCGACCCTGCCGAGGTTGCTCACAATCCTCCCAGCACTGGCGGCCTTGGGTGGTGGGGGAATAGCTGGGGCGGATGGCTTCTTGTCAGTGTCGGCGTCCGAGTCGGCGTCCGAGTCGGAGGAGTCGGGTTCCGGAGCAACGGGCTTGCCAGGACGGTAGCGCGCCGGCTTGAGCGGGTTTGCTGTCATGCGCTTGGGAGGCATTGTGGCGGATAGAGTTGCATTGAGCAAGTTGTGGATGTCGGAGAAAGGCAGCACGAGGTGCATGTATGGATGTTGGACCACACAGAGCGTTACCCACTGTGGTTGGCCCAAGCTTTAGTGTATCGAATCCACCTTACCTTGGGTATCCTTCGGGCTTCCTGGTTCATACAGTTTCCATGCTGATTTGACGGTGTAGAAAATATGAACAGTTTACTGGGTTTCTTGGAGGAGAATTCAGCTGCGACTCATGTCCGTGCTGGTCAGTTGATGTTGTGAGGGGCTGGTTCTACTGATGATTGTTCTTCTCGAGGTACAAGGTATTGGCTCACTGACACCTACCCTAAAACTGTGGCGAGCATAATGAATATCTGTTTGTTGCTACCTCTGATAGCTCACAGATTATCCCAGTGCACTGTAAACGTACTTTTACGGAATCGTCGCTTCTTTCCATTCCAAGTTCCTTGGATTCTCAACATCTTGTGTAATTATGTGAAGGGAAAGACGCTCCCTGAAGCAGGATAAACACTAAGAGCTTGCCCTCCATCAACGTCACACGCCCCTCACGTTCCGTTCTCAACTTCCCCCACTTCTGTTCGAATGAGACAGCCAGGCCGCCTCTAACTTGCCGTCTGATCTTCCCACTGTTTTAACCAGACATCATACGTAAATCATCCCCCTCGACAACAAACGCTAACTTTTGCTACCTAACAACAATCGACTTGATCATGGCACAGGACACAGCACTGGTGACGGGCGCCACTGGGCTTCTCGGCCGGGAGGTGTCAAAGACGTTCCGGCTGAGCAAATGGAACGTCAAGGGCACGGGCTATTCTCGTGCCGACGGTGTAGACATACTGAAAGCCGATCTTGGGAATGACGCTGACATCAAGGACGTCCTTGATAACACAAAGTGAGTCGGTGCCGAAGCAGCTCAGAGGCAGGACGTTGCTGACTGGCCTACCTGCGGACAACTAGGCCTCGAGTAATAGTGCATTGTTCGTATTTCATGACACAATCACCGACGTTGATGACTCGGTGTGCTAAACTTGAACTAGGTGCCGCCCAGAGATTTCCCGACAAAGTCGACAAGGACCCCGAGGGAGCCAAAGCCCTCAATGTCGCTGCTAGCAGATCATTGGCGAGCCAGGCGGCAGAGCGCGACATTTTCCTCATTTACATTTCAACAGACTACGTGTTCCCAGGTGTCCCAGGGGAAGCGCCATATGAAACCGACGCTACCCCCAAGCCCCCCAACCTGTATGGACAAACCAAGCTGGACGGTGAAAAGGTGGTGCTCGAGGAGTATGCCAAAGCCGGGAAAGAAGGCTCTGCCATTGTCCTTCGCGTCCCAGTGCTGTACGGCAAAGCAGAGACCCCGGCAGAGAGTGCCGTGAACACTCTCCTGGACTCAGTATGGAAGGCTCAATCCGAGGGTACCAAGATCAAGATGGACCACTGGGCTTTACGATTCCCTACCTGCACCGAAGACGTTGGACGAGTATGCCATGGTGAGTTGTCTCGTCCCCATGTCTTTACAATCATACGCGAATCCGCTTCTCTGCCCCAGCCAACCTGTGCCGGTTAAAGCACCAGCTGACCCCTTCAAAGACATTTCCACCAAATACCTGGCCACGTCGGATCGCCAGTCCTTACCTCGCATCCTGCAATTCTCAAGCGAGGACAAAATGACCAAGTACGAGATCTGCCAGCGGTTTGGCGAGATTATGGGCTTGCCCGTGGACAACATCGAGGCAAACACGGAGGGAAACGACCCCAAGGCCAGTGTCCAGCGGCCATATGACTGCCACCTGAGCACCAAGGCGCTCCGGGACCTGGGAATTGACGTCTCAACGTGCGACTTTACCGCGTGGTGGCGCCGAGAACTGGGGGCTTTTCGCAAGTAGTGACGAAAGGTAGGATGAGGAGGGGGACGGCCGCAAGCTACGTTCAAGGCATGACTCAGGATGGATTATAATCTGGACCATGCGGAATGAGATACGGGATACGTACCTCTGCCTAATAAAAGTCTGGGGGTTCGAAGCAAAAGATGTTGCAGCTCATGCTATGCTACAACAAGCAAAGAATCAGGCGTAGTCGGAAGTTGAGAGTCACGCCACTCGGTATGTCACAGGTTGCCGTGCTGCGTGATCCAGCCAGCCGATGATGGCGGCATGTTTGTGCCAGTTGGAGGGCTACTCGCGGTTCAAGGTGATTATCGTCGAGGCAAACAAGCCTTGACTGGTGATATGGGTTGGGTCATGGTACCAGGGAGCGTGGAGGTGTGACCCTGCCGCTGGCATTTTTGAAGCGACTGTTCGATGGCATAATCATCGACTTACTTGGGACAAAGTCAACATACATAACTCCCCGCAGCGGGAGCATCTGAGGAGGACAGTAATCTAAGGAAACCAAATTAAAGAGAAAAAATAAAATAAAAATCGCATGTATGCCAGCACTCCTTACCTCTTTGCGAGTTCCTCTCCCATGTCTTGGATTGGGCCCCATGGCACATTTCGAGACAGTGGAATGAGATCATCACGAGAGACGGCACGGAAAGCTTGAGACCTGGACGAGGTGTTAATTTCGCGGCGTGCCGTTTGACACACTGGCTACGCAGGGCGCGACATTACTGCGACATGTACGCCCTCTCTGGGAGCTTCTAAACAAGACCGCACGCATTTGTTTATTGGGCACCTGGCCGCGCTCATGTCCTTCTCTTCTTTCTGCTTCTGAGCCTTTAGCCAGGCCGTCGTCCATCGCTGCCAGGAAGTCATTCGTTTCTCCTGTTCTCCTGTTTCCGCGTCGTTCGCTACTACAGTCCTTCGCTTTGTTCTTTGTCCAGCTGCCCTGCAAATCCTAGGATTAATGTCTATTATCGAGCTCTCGTGACGGAATACTCCTCGTCAAAATCGACGGAGTGGTGCTTCCCGATTTCTATCGCAGGGCCAATTCGCACCTAGCCAGGCAAACCACTCGTCCGGCCGTCGATCTAGCGACAAACGGCTAACTTTGGGCTCCATCGAAGTCGGAAACGAAGATTCTTCCCGGCCCAGTGCTTACAGGTGATCAGCCGGCGGTGGCGCTTGCAAGCGGAGGACGACGCCACCATTGGGTTGCGGGCCGAAGCGACAGCGCAGGAGACCCCCCAGGAACCCGACCGTAGGGGGCCTGATAGTCCCCTGCAAGCCCCTGGAAAATATGGGGCTCGACGCAGGTACGGATACAGCGGTGGGAAGCCCAACGGCTTCATCGCCGACCATCCCGACTTCACGATACCGAACTCTGCGGGGGGGAAGCGTCTCGTCGGCCCGGCGCAGGGTGTACGACTTTGACATCTTCGAGGACCAAACCAAAGTCCCGGAGTCGGAGCCGGAGCCGCTGCCGCTGCCGCTGCCGCTGCCGCTCCGGGAGAAGCTGAACCGTGACCCTTGCCAGGGCGACTATGCAGCCACGGTGTCGAGCACGGCTAACAATGGCCCCCAATGTGGCTCTCGGCCACCTGGGCCCGCAGCGCCTACTGCGCCCATCCCCGCCAACCTGGCTCTCGCACCCAAGAACTCCAACCTGCAGGCGCTGCCAACCCTCAAAAAGAACCTCCAGCGGAGCGTCGCCAGCGTCACCAACGTCAACGTCCTCGACAAACCCAGAAGCGTGCCGGCGATACCACGCCCTCATACCGCGCCGGCCTCCCGTCCCGTCACCCCGCTGCCCGTCGATCACGTCTCACAGCGCCAAGCACTGGACCAGCGCGCGTGCGACGACGTCAATGGCCAGATCGCACCGCAACCCCAGTCCCCGCCTCCCACCCCTCGATCAGCGCGGCGCCCCGAGACCCCCAAGCACCCAGAAGACCCTCACGAGGCTGATCGCTGGGCCCAAGAGGTTGCGCGACTCGAGGCAGAGACGGACCGCATTCTGTCGGAGCAGAAGAAGTGTGACCTCGCACGGCTGCAAGCACAGCTCGCCGCATCGCCGCCCAAGAAACGGTCCCCCTCAGCTGGCAGAACCGTCTTCTTCTTTGATAGGCTCAATTTCTTCTCCCGCAACAAGAAGCCCCAGTTGAAGCAGCAACCTAGTCAGCTTGTGGCCTCGAGCAGTCTCGCAACCACAGACTTCTCTTTCGAGCTCAGCCCGCCCAGTAGCTGCGAATCCTGGCCGTGTCAGGACAGTATGGCGTTCATCGAACCCGGCGGCAAGGGCATCGTGCCCCAAATCGACGCGCCCGCCTCGGCCAGCAATGGCGGAGGTCGTGTAAGTATATGCACTCGACGTCTGTTGCAAGCATCCGGCCCCTCTCCACTGCTAGGTGCTGACCACGTCTATTCCAGCGAATTACTGTGCGATATCTTTCCTCTACCATTAGTTTACCTGTCACGAACGACACATCTTGCGCGGATATTCTGTTTTCGTCCGCCAACTTCATGATACATGACATCGATCCTGCCACCAGCGCCTTGGTAGAATGCTACACCGCAATGGGCTTGGAAAGGCGTCTTCGACGCTACGAGCGCGTCCGCGAAGTCATGAATTCCTGGGATCGCGATACACAGCACTCCCTTATGGTAGTATCCCTGGATGGTGGTGAAGATGCTCGTCACCTAGACATTGCTTCCGTGGCCAGGACAGAAGCACCCCCGGCCGGCTTCATTTTACAACTGCATCATTCTTCCCGTCGTGGCAGGTGGACGAAGCGGTGGATCACCCTGTTGGACAGTGGGCAGATATTCGCGGCCAAGAAATCGGACATGAAACCCTCCGACAAAGACAGCATCCCCCTATGTCACTTGTCCGACTTTGACGTCTATGCGCCCAAGGACGGAGACGTGAGACGCCACTGGAAGCCCCCAGGCAAGTTCTGCTACGCCATCAAGAGCCAGCAAAAGACCATCGCATTTCCCGATGGAGAGAATTTCGTGCACTTCTTCAGTACCGACGACGCAAGCGTTGCCCGGCGCTTTTACGACGCTGTTCACGGCTGGCGCAGCTGGTACATCGTTAACAAGATGGTCCAGCTTGAGAAGAAAGACTGTGCCTCAAACCATTCCTCGCAAACAAGACTGGCACACCGCGAAGCCGCCAACGGTCCTCAGGGGACGGCTGATGGCAATGGCAAGCACCGTATCAAACTGTCCGTGGACGAAACACCATATACCATTGGGACTTTTGAGCCTTTGCTGGATCTGACGCGCTTCGACAAGCCTCTGGAGGAGTTTGGAAAGGACGTGGAGTCCGAGGATAAGATTGATCGCCAAGCATCGAAGAGGAGCCAGAAGCCCAAAGCTGCTGCGCGCCACCCGCCGGTGCCCAGGGCACCTCCTTTACCCAAAGCTGACGACGAGTTCTCCCCGACTGGTCTCTTAGGCAATGCTTATGAGAAACGAAAGCAGACCGTCGACACATCTCAGTCACCCTCGCAAGAAAAAGAAGACAGCCCATTCACCGGCGGCTCCTCTCTCCTGAACAAGGTAGTTACATCGCCAACGTCCATCGCCAACTCAAGATCCAAAACCTGGTTCCCGTCAGCCGAGCAACACACCGCTCGTTCCCGCAGCAACACGCAGGGTCAGAGCAACAAGCCCCAGCCATCGCCGTCGCAGTCGAGCCGGGGCACAAGGAGCGTCAGAAGACCCGCAACGGCCGACAACTCGGCGCAGGCGCGACAGGCGAAGCAGCAGACGCTGGTCAACCTGACCGACAGCTTCCCCGAGCCGCCTCAGCACTGGCGCGAGGCTCAGCGCGGCGGTGTCAAGCCTCCGGCCGGCGCGCCGCTCATCAACTTTGCGACGGGAGGGGCCCAGCCGAGCCCGAGGGATGACGGGCCCGCCCGCGGCTTGATGCGGACTGCTTCTAGGTCTGCGTCGTCCCCCCAGACTCACGGCGCCGTGCATCCAAGCGCAAGCGCGAGGAGTCGGTCGGTAGGGCCGTCCTCGGCATCACGCCGCGACGCGGCGGTGCCTCCTGTGCCGCCATTGCCGCCGTTGCCCAGTCGCTCTTCTAGACGGCAGCCTATTGCACCGCTCGGCGCCGCCCCAAGCGACCGGGCACCGCGCCATCAGGAGCCCCTGGTAAATCGCGCGCGGTAAACCGCTCCCGCCGCTTTCTTTTCCTTACGCTTGAAGCTGCATGAGATTATGACGTTATTTATAAAAGTTGAAGGGAGAAAAAAGACCGAACAGAGTCTTTGGCACAGCTTGGATCAACACTTGTTGGATATTGATGTAAGCAACCGCCAGATAAGACGGGCCTCATGTAGTAATTGTCACAGACTGGGGGGTCAGCACGGATACTTTGTACTCCGTGTACCGTGATTGGACTACTGCAAGGAGACTTCGGCTTCTGTCAGTCTGCAGGGATGACGACGCATGGATGCAGGCGAAGATGCAAAACATCTTAGTCAACAAGGGTGCTTGAAGCATAGGGCGCAGCGGGGTCCCATGTAATATCATCAATTTATTCCTTTTGTCCTTCTAGGTATCACTTCTATTCCCATAAGTTCAGTCCAGCTAATTCATTTGATTAATTCACACGTTTCGTCGTTTATTTGCTTCGCTTGTAGATCTTGGCAAGGAAAGCTTCAAAGACCTCCTTCTTGAGGCCTTCGCTCTCGTCGATGTTGGCAATCATCTCCTGGATCTCAGTGGCACGCTTCTCCTCAAACTCGAGGAAGATCTCCTTGAGCTTCATATCCTCGTAGAGCTTCTTGACAACCTTCTCCTTCTCATCGTCCTTCTGGCCATAGTTCTCGTCAAGGATCTTGCGTTGCTCAGGGGTGGCAATCTCCAAAGCCTTGTTGATGAGCCACGAGCACTTGTTGTCCTTGATGTCAGTGCCGATCTTGCCAATGTGCTCGGGCAGACCGAAGTTGTCCAGGTAATCATCCTGGATCTGGAAGTACTCTCCAAGGGGGATGAGGATATCCTTGGCGGTCTGAAGGTTCTTGGGGGTGGCGATGTCGAGCTGGTAGAGGGCAAGGGCGACGGGGAGGTAGAAGGAGTAGTAGGCCGTCTTGAAGATGACGATGAACTCATACTTCTGCAGGGAGAAGTTGTCGAGGTCGACCTTGTCCTCGGGAGCAGTGATGAGGTCGACAAGCTGGCCAAGCTCGGTCTGGAAGCAAGTCTCGTGGAAAAGGTCGACGAGATCGACGTAGGCGGGGTGAGAGCGGAAGTACTTCCTGAGGAGGATGTAAATGGCAGCCTCAAGGATGATGGAGTCGTTGATGGCAATCATGCCGACACCCTCGTGGCGGTACCAGCAGGGCTTGCCGCGGCGGGTGATGCTGCCGTCCATGATATCGTCGGCAACAAGGAAGAAGGCCTGGAGCAGCTCGGTCAACCAGCCCAGGGTAGCGGACTGGAAGTACTGCTCCTCGGAAAGAGGGGTGCCGAGGAGGATGGAGACGGAGTCGGGCACGGACATGCCGCGGTTGCATTTTCCGCCCAGAGTGTTGATTTCGAGATTCTATCGACAAACTCGCGATTAGCCAACTGTATTTGGATCGAGGTTTCCCTTTGAATAGTACAAAGTGACCGAGCTGGTAGCACCCAATGTCGTGCAATGCAAGATGTGCCGTAGAAAGCCGGTGACCAAAGAGCGGTAAGCAGCAGCGTGCGAACAATGCAAACGAGAGGATGCCACAACCGGGAACAGTGTGTTTGTTACAAGAAAGCGTTCGAAGCAAGAGAGCACAAACAGGCAACACCAAAGCGGTGCCGAGGAGATGCTTACCTGCTTGAGCCAGTCCAAGGCCTCCTTGGGCAGCTTGTAGGCAGCAGAGTGCTCGAGGACAGCCTCCTCAAGCTTGGGCCAGACGGCCTCAAACTCCTTGAGGGTGGTTCTGGTAGCCATTGCGAAGATAGTGCCGGGAAACTTGGGATTGGTAGAGGGGAGAGACGAGGACCAGTGGTGTTTAGGGCGGTGGCAGAGGTGATAATGGCGCAATGGCGGGGGAGATATATAGGACTCGTGCTCCGACGGAACGCTCAAGCTCAGTTGAAAGTCGCCGAAAGCATACGGCGAGAGGTAATAATGTCTAGGACGAGGGGCGGGATAAGATGCCCCTCCTTTGGCCCCCAACCCTAAAAATAGGCAGGGGTCTTACTTACACCCAAAGTAAGCCAGGCGCGCTCTGTCCCCTCTTCGTGCCTGCCTGCACCTGCACACAAAGGGGGGGGGGGGGGTTGGTGGGACTCTAGAAGACGCCGGACATTGAACTCAGTGACGGGGTGAGTGTGCAGGGCATGCACTGCCTGTTTGGCCTACATGACGACAAAGAATGAGCATGATGCCGAGGAGATTCAAGGCGTTTCTATTTCGACCACCGCAGGATGTGTGGCTGCACGGCGGATTGAATGAATCCAATCCGAGGGATGGCACCGGTTGTCTCAGCAGCAATGTTTAATGCGCCGTGGGCTTACCGTATGCCTTCCCCCACGACTAAACGGACATGGAGGGCAGCCTCAATGCGTGTACGGCCTGACCTGGCCTTATTATTGGGTCATCCGCGCATGGACGATCCTCGCGTGCCGACGTCTTTTCTCTCCTGGGCTGCGTTCCCGCTGCCGGTCGACCGTCGTCCCTGTGCTCGCTTGTTTGACGTCCCTACTTACATGGGCGACGGATGGCGGGGTAATTTGGCGAGGGCATGTCGCTGACAGAAAAATGTACCGGCAG
>LDEE01000069.1:1347-55197 GCA_001021365.1 Stachybotrys chartarum | reverse complement strand
AGGGGGTGGTTTAAGTATTAGTCTTATTATAGCCTATAATATAATCTCCCCCCTTCTAAGTCCTTATCCTTAAGGTTATATAAGTAGGTTACTTTCCCTTTTATTTTTAGTTCCTTAAACCTATTCTTCCTTCCTTCCTAATATCTTTATATTAATATTATATTAAATATAATATATCTCTCCTATTAAAAACTTACTAAGTATAATATTCTTTTAGCTAAGATTATTAAATTTAGTTATTATACTAATATACCTTATACTTACTATTATAAGGCTAAGAAGAGGTACCTTCTTACCCCTAGTTCCTCTTATTATTATAAGTATATTTATCTTAAGAAGACTTATAATAGGTTATTATATAACGTCTCTGACCAGGTCTTATCAGATTAGGACAACGGGTTGGGTCGAGAGTGGGTGTTCCTTCAAAGATGAAGTTCAACCTCAAGGGTTTATATTCAGGTTTAAGTACAGGGCTTTATCTTAAGCGGGTTAAGGGTATACTAGGTGCTGTATTATTAATCGATTATGATCGAGGAGCTAGAATAAGAAAGTATAATTAAATTATATTAAAAGCTAGAGGATTCTATAAGGGGATTCTCCTTACTTAATATACTTATAGTATAATTACTTAATTAAATATTATTAAACTATCCTTATTTAACTTAATTAACTTATATTAAATTATCTTTATTTAATTAGTTAATTATACTTACCCTGTCCTTATTAAGGCAGGTTATCCTACCTTATTATTATTCTTATCTTCCTTAAGCTTTTAGATTAATATTAACTCTAGTCCTTAGTTAATCTATATGATTTAATAATATTAGTGTACTATGGCTATAATATGATCTCCTCTCTCCTAAGGCTATATCCTGAGGCCTAGTATAAAAGGTTAATAGCCCTTAGTCCTAGTATTCTTATAGGTTCTTATTCTTCTTTTTATTATATTCTGAAAAATATTAGGCTATATTATTAAATAGTCCACTTATCCTAAGGTTTCTACTAATTATATAAAGGATATTATTATACTTATCTAAAAATTCAGTTTTAAGATGCCTTACTATTTTACTTGCTTCTATACTAGCTATTCTTTATATATTATTACTAAAGGTAAATAGTACTATAATTTCTATATTTCTAAGAAGTATACTTAGTATAACTTTAGTGGTATTTTAGCTTAAGCTTATAAGTTTGCCCTGCTCCTCTTTCTTTTCTAGGCTTATATCCTTCTACTAATTGCATATATTTTATAAGAAAAGGATTATCTAGAGTCTAAGAAGGATAAGGCCAAGGAGGATCTTATAAAGGCCCTTTCTTACCTTTAGTGCTTATATTACCAGGAGAAATACCTCTAGGAATAGGCTACTAAGATGATTTACTATGGTTATAAGGACTTAGATAAGTTAGAGGAGGCATAATATCTTAAGATTTAGTCCTTAATTACTTCCCAGAATAAGGCTTTATTTAAGATTTAGTTATTAAAGGATTATAGGATTATTAATTAGAGTTCTTTGGTTTTAGGTTCTAGCTTTGCTTTTTCTGGTATTAATCCTTCTAATATTATTAGAGCTTCTAGTGGGTATTCTAGAGGTGCTTAATAGGTTCCTAGGTATTTTCTAAGTTTAGATAGTTTTTCTACTTGATCTTATATTAGGTTTCTCCTTTATATCTATATTCTCCTAAGATGGCTTTTACTATATATTCCCCTTTAGTAGGTAGTATGATAATAATGTCCTATATTTCTTCTATATTTTCTAATGCTTTTTTAAGTAATAAGATATAAAATATTAGGTGGATTCCTATTATTAGTATAAATAATAGCCTATAGTTAGTATTTAAGATTTTCTTTAGGATTTTAAATAATCCTAATTTTTTAAAGTCTAATTTATTACTTAATTACTATATTATGATGTTTTTTTATAATAAGTAGATTATCTCTTCCTCTTAGAAGATTAATCCCTTTAATCTTTTCTAATTATAGTATTTTGCTTATCTTTATTAGATAAATTATAGTTCTTATTATATTTCTTTATATAGTTTTCTGATTTTATTTAACTTTAGTATAGCCTTATTATTAAATAGTCCTAGTAATATTTCTTATTTAAGGTCTACTTTATAGCCTATATTAGTATAATAGGGTATAATCTTAGTAGATTCTACTAATAAGCTATTATAGCTTAGCTATACTACTAGTAATAGTTCTACTTAGTTATCCTACTAATAGTTAATATAATAATATAGGTATTATTCTAAGATTTAGTTTAATTGCTCTATTTATCTATTTATTTATAGATAATAGGCTATTATAAGTTTATAATTAATACCTAATTATACTATTAGTCCTTATTAAAATTTTAAGGCAAAGGTTATTCTTCTATTAATAATAATTTCCTTAGATAATCCTTAGTTTATTATAATATATTATAAGAATATAGCTACTAGGGTTTCTATACTTATAGCTTCCTAATATCTAATAAAGTATATAAACTTCATAAGCTTATTAGTAATTATTAGAATATTATTATTCTTATAATCTATTATAGGGTCCTTAGATAGTAGAAGCTTTATAATAAAATCTATTACTATTAATTCCTAAGGTTTAGCTAGTATTAGTATAGGTTTTAGTTCTTTATATAGTTTATATTGATTTGCCTTGCTTTTCTTATAGAGGTTATAATTATTAATGAATTTAATGATGTTTTACTTAAGCCTAAGGTAATTATAGGATTATTAGATTTACTTAAGTGTTTATTAAATTCCTTAGTATCTATTTATCTTTCCTCTATAGATCTCTTAGATTAATACCTCTTATAGTTCCTTTAGAACCTAGATCTTTTTATAATATCTGGTTATATTATTAAGCTTTAGGGTGAAGGTCTTGCCTTTATCCTATGGGTTTATATTAAGGGGTATTATAGCTCTATTTACTATTATAATTCTTATATAGATTAACTCTAGGTTATCTGCTTCTAATATAATAATATATAAAATTAGGTTAAATTATATTAGGATAAGTTCCCTATCTTCCTTTTTAAAGAGTTGTCCTTTAGCCTTTAAAGGGCTATTATTATAATCTGGTTATTAATTAAGTGTGTCTACTCTATTATTCTCTGTCCCTTTATAATATAGGATTTTATAATTAAATTCTACTAGGTATTCTATATATCTTATTTATTATTTAGTAAGTTTCTAGGTTATTATAAAATATATAATATTCTTATAATTAATATAGATTATAATCTTATGCTTATTATTTATTAGGTATAATCTGAATTCTTTGAAGGTATTAATAATTATTAGGAATTCTTTATTATAGATTAGATAATTAAGTTCTACTCTATAGAGTTTTTTAGAGTAAAATATAATTAATCTTCTCTTTCCTTAATTATCTTTATAATTAATAATAACTCCTAATATAAAGTCTAAGGAATTAGTTTTTAGTATAACCGGTTTCTCTGGGTTAAATATAATTAATATTAGTTCTTTAAGTAATAGCTCTTAGATCTAATTAAATGCTTTCTATATTTTATTATTCTATTTAAACTCCTTATCTTTCTTAGTAAGTTTATTAAATAGTATTATAATCTTATTAAAATCCTTAATAAAATATTAATAGTAATTAATAAACCCTAAGAACTTCTATATATCCTTAATGTTTTTAGGTATTAGCTAATCCTTAATTAGTTTAAGCTTTTCTTTTTATATTATGATTTCTCTAGGTTAGATTATATATCTAAGGAAGTCTACTTCTTATATATAGAACTTGCTTTTCTCTAGTTCTATTAGTAGGTTTATATCCTATAATGCTTATAATATCTTATAGATATATTATATATATTCTTCTTAAGTTTCTAAGAAAATGAGGATATTATTAAGATATATTATATATATCCTATTAATAAACTTTTATAGGACTTTATTAATTATTTATTAGAATATTATTAGTATATTAATAAATCTAAAAGGCATTATTATATACTTAAATAATCTGAATTTGGTTTAGAAAGTGGTCTTCTATTTATTATCTTCTTTTATATAGATTAGGTTATAGGCTCCTTTAAGATCTAGGGCTATAAACCAGTTTATATTATATAATCTATCTCTTATTTCTATTATTAATAGAAGTAATATATAATCTTTTATTATGATTTTATTGAATCTATAATAGTTAATAACTGGTCATAGTTTTCTGTTTTTCTTAGGTATAAACATCAGAGAGTAGCCTATTAATGATTTTAACTCTTTAATATACCCTTTTCTAAGGTTTTCCTAAAGATATTCCCTAAGTACTTCTATTTCTTTTAAGTTAAATCCATAAATAAATAAGAATATAGGTATTATTCTATCTATTAGTTGGATAATATAATCTATTTTGCTGTATTCTAGTAGTCCGGTTTCTAGTTCCTCTTAGAATAATTTCTTATATTTCTAGAACTCTATTAGGATATATTTAGTTCATTTTTTAATTAGGCTATTATTTTTCTTTTAGTTAATCTTTATAATTTCATTTTATATTATTATAAGGGCTTTCTTCTACTTGAAGTTTATTTACTTATATTAGATATTAGATTATATTACCTTCTTAATTAATATATTGGCTTTTACCTTATGCGGCCTATATAGTTTTATTTGCTCCTTATCTTCTAGTAGGGTAATTATTAGATCATTATAGAATTCTGCTTTTTAGATGATTCTCTATTCATTAGGGTTACTAGGATTAGACTACTTCTATTCTAATTAGCCTATAGCCTAATTAATTAGTAGGTTATATTCCTTAAACTATAAGTACCCTAGGATAATATTATATATAATATCTATTATATTATATATAATTTCTATTTCTCTTCCTTAGATTTTTAATATAAGGTAATTAATCTCTAGGTTAATTATTCTATTATTATAATAAAACTTCCTTCCTTCTCCTATATATAAGGAATATAATAACTCTTTCCTTTTTTATAGTAGTTATTTATAGTTTATAATATTTATTAAAATAAAGTTAGCTATAGATCTACTATTAATTAGTATAATATAGCTCTCTCCTATAATCTCCACTTCTAATATTATTTTCTTATATTATTTTCTCTTAAAGGTATATAGGATTATTAGGTTTTCTTCTATTATACTTATAGCCCTTTTTATAAGTGGTATTAATCTTTTCCTTAATTCCTATTCTTTTATTTCTAATAGCCCTCTTCTATATAATCCTAGAGCTTTATTCCCAGGTTCTATTAGAGGTATTATTATATACTAAGCTTTTACTTATAATATAGTTCATAAAACATATTTATATAGTTATATAATCCTATATCTTATTATCTATCTAATAATTTATAGTATTCTATTAGGTAATATTCTCTGCTTTATTTTAGCTTTATTATTTTCTTATATAGGTAATATATAATGACTTTATGTTCTACTACTTTAGTGTACTTATAGGGCTCTTTTATAGGTCCTCTTCTAGATTTAATAGGGAAGGTATTATTCTTAATCTTCTCCCCTAGGTGCTTTAGGTATCTTATCTAGTAATAGGAGGCCTAAGATAGGCCTCTATACTATTTATAGTTAATATTAAGCTATATATTATCTTCCTTATATCTTTATAGCTTATAATTAATGTATTTTATTATCTCTTTGATTTATAATATAGGGATAAACAGGTTATAATATATACCTCTAGGATTATACCTTTATCTAGATTTTTCTATGATTTTCTAATCTCCTTTGGTGTGGATTTGCTTATTATTACTAGTAGAGAACTATATTTAGTTTAAACTATAGCCATAGGCTATAGTTTTATTAATAATACTTTTAATGTTATTATTATTATTCTTATATTCTCTGGGAATCTCTAGGAATAGTTCTCTCTATTTATTAATTCTAAAGTAAGTAGTTATTAGTTTATACTTATTATCTATTATAATCTTATCTTATATATTATTTAACTTATTATTACTCCTATTATTCTTATTATCTTTAGGGATTAAAAGGATAAATTTTTCCTATAAGCTAGCTCCTTATTGGATTTATTAGTAATATTCTTCTTCTAAGTTAATTATATAGCTATTACTATTATAGATATTGCTTAATATTATAAGTATTATTCTTCCTAGTTATTAGGGGTTTCTTCTTCCTTTAAGTACTAGTTCCTAGTCTATTAGTTATAGGTAGACCACAGCCGGTTTCCCTAATTCTATAAAGTATTCCATTATCCAATTATTCTTAGGGAAGCCCTCTATCTAGGCTTCCTTATATTTATTCTATTTCTCAGGGGTGGCTAGGCCAATATAGAGGTTCTAGGTCCTCCTATGCTATCTTAGTCCATAGCTTATAATCTGGTCTTACTATTATTAGTCCTTCTATAGTTCCTTCTAAGTAGCTTTCTCTTTTTAAGTAGTTTATATATATATTAGTTTAATTATTACTATATATATCTTATTATATAACCTAATATTACCTATTAATTCAAGTATTTACTATTAGTACTCTTCCTAGGGGATCTAGTATCCCTTAAACTATAATTCTTTTTTATTAGCTTATTCTTCTTATACTTTTTAAATAGCTATAATATAAGTTCCTTTATATTTTTCTAGGTTTCCTTTAATAAGCTTCCTTTAGTCTTATTTACTATTAGGGATATTATATCCCTTATATATAATTATAAGTATTATCTATCCTTATTCTATAGTAAATAGGTTCTTAGATAATCCTTTAGGTACTAGTTAGAACTTTCTATTATTCTTCTATAGGATCTTATAGATTTTTAAAAAGTACCTAGGCTTTCTATAGTTAAAATATAGTTTATTAGTCTTTCCTTATACCTTGGTATCTAGCTCTATAGGCCTGGGCTAGGTCCTATATGCTATAGGTATAGACCTATACCTTTTACTATTAGGCTAGTACTAGTTCCTAGGTTAGAACTAGTATTATTAAGGCCTAGGGGTATTATTATTCCTTCCCCTGCCTCTTTCTAGCTATTATTAGTAAATACAATTATTGATTTTAATTACTATTATTATATATTAATTAAATGTACTAGGGTAATCCTCCTTATATAGTTCATCTTTAACTTCTTCCTTAAGTCCTTAGTAGAGGTATATTATTTATTCTCTAGTAGAGATATCCCCTAGGTATAAGAGTAGCTATTAAAGTTTAGTAATATACTTTAAGGCTAAGCTAACTTATTTTAGGCTTTAAAGCTTTATCTCTATTTTCTATTCTTTATTAATTTATTTAAAGGTTTCCTTTAGGGTGGTTTTAAATATATAATAATTATAGAATAATTATATAATAATTATATTAGAATTATTATATTTCTTATTAAACTTATATAAATATAGCTCTATCTACTAAAATACTATACCCTTTATATATCTAATAGTATATATAATTATTACCTTTATATTATCTTTAAACTATAGGGGGTAGTAGTTAAAGAAGGTATATAGTTAGGTGAGGAATCCTTATAGTATAATAGTATTATTATTCTATGGGTTAGGTGTAGAGGGGTAGAGGATTTCTCCTAGATCCTTGTCTCCTATAGTAGCCCTCTGGTTAAGTTATTGTATTTCCTGGATCTTTTTATTATAGCCTTTGGCTTATTTGCTTATACGCTGGGTAGCCTTGGCTAATTGGTCGTGGAGCTCCTAAGCTTCTCTAGTATAGGCCTCCTGGTTGGCCTTTGTGTATTTAGTAAGTTATTATATATATTCTTCTATTTGCTTTATATTAATAATTATTTTCTTCTTTATTTCTTAAATTATTATCTTAAATAAGGTAATTTCCTTATCTTCCTTATTATTAGATTTAGTATTTATAAGTTTAGGATTAAGTGCCCTAATAGCTTCCTTTCCCTTAGGAGTAATTAGCTTATTAGTAGTTTTAATACCTTTAGATATTATATTAATAAAATAATATTATTTAAAATAAAATAATATACTAAAGAATAAGAGCTTTTAATATATAATATCTTTAATTAGATCTTACTAGATTAGGATAATAGGTTAGATTAAGAGTAGAATATTCCTTTAAAGATAAAGTTTAACCTTAAGGGTTTATATTTAGGTTTAAGTATAAGGCTTTATCTTAAGTAGATTAAAGTATACTAAGCATTATATTATTAATTAATTATAATTAAGGAGCTAGAATAAGAAAGTATAATTAAATTGTATTAAAAGCTGAAGAATTCTATAGGGGAATTCTTCTTACTTTATATAGGTATTACTCTATTATGGGATTATATCCTTAGGTGATCCTAGGATCATTATARATTATAATCCAATATAGGATCACCCTAGGGAGTGATCTAGGGATCACTCTCAACAGTGATCCTCNTTCTTCTTACTTTATATAAGTATTATTTTACTTAGGGATTATATCCTTAGGTGATCCTAGGATTATTATAGATTATGATCTAATATAGGATCACCCTGGGGAATGATCTGGGGATCACTTTTAATAGTGATCCTCTTCTCATTGGTTGGTTCTAGTTTTACTTGTGTGGGGTAGTGTATGCCTGTTTCCCATCCGCTGTTACTCCCCTTGCATCGGTCCATAGTTAGTCCGTGCGGCTAAGTATGTTAGCCTGTCATAGCCATGACACCCTTTAACTATTATACTTTCATATATATTAGCTTTATAGGTAGGAGGGAGCCCCTAATCTTATAATTAAGCCCCTCTAATAGCGGGATAACTTTACTACTAGGTCCTAACTAATAAAGATAAGTACTCACTATAAGCTAAGTGCATTTAAAGCTATTAAGGTATTAATATACTATAGGGCACTACTAATATATTCAAATTATAGTATTAAAGGTTATATATTAGTCTTAAAGAAGTATCTACTTTAGTATAATCATCTTATTACACTAGTAATAACGGCCCTAGCAGCCCCTGAGTTAGGGTTACTAATAACAACGCCCCTAGCGGTCCCCATATCAGGGCTACTAGCATCGCCCCTGGGTACTATTATAGTCCCTGAGCCTGAGATAATGATCTTTATATCATTAATACCACCCCCTATAATAGTAGCAGCCCCTACTAGCCCTAAGTCTTCCCTACTATTTGACTATCTACATTCTATCTTCAAGAGATACTATATAGCATAGGAGAAGTGGTATGCCTCGCTTCCTCAGGGTACCTTGAAGATTAATTAGTAATATTAGAAGGCATATAGGCTACCCCTATAATACAGCAAGGCATAATATAACTAGTGCCTTAACTATAAGTAAATAGGGAAGTAATATATAATGTAGAAGGGCTAGAGGGATTAGACCAAAGAGGAGATATAAAGCTATCTTAACTAGGATACTACTAAGAACCTACAGGTTAAAGCCCGTATTATAGAAGAAATAGCTATATAACCTTTCTTAGCAAGGCAAGGCATAGATAATATCTAAGAAGCTACTATAAGGGATATTATAGATCAGATAGATTATAATACCTAGAATTATTATAAATACTTCTAATTCAATTATCCTATATCTACCTATCCCTATTAAGTATTATACCACTTAAACTTAATATATCCCTAAGGGTTAATCTCTAAGAAGTAAACCCCTAATCTCTTAATAGCCCTAATCTATAGCTAATTAGTAATATCTATAGAATTAATTAATTAATAGTTATTAGATAGTAATAGATAATAATTAATATATATTTTCTTCTCTTATTAATTATTCTTATTCCTCTTTCCTAGTTCTCTAGTACTAAAAACTATAGAAAATAAGGGCTTTTTATAGTTTAATCTTTAGATCTACTTATCCTTCTATAGATAATTAGCTATAGCTAGAACTTTAAACTATAATATCTCCTTNGATAATAATTAATATATATTTTCTTCTCTTATTAATTATTCTTATTCCTCTTTCCTAGTTCTCTAGTACTAAAAACTATAGAAAATAAGGGCTTTTTATACCTAATTCATAATCTCCTATTATAGCTTGGACCATGGTTTGGTCTTTGGATCTACTTTTCCTTCTGTAGATAATCAGCTTAGATCCACTTATCTATCTACAGATAATCAGCTGTGGCTAGAACTCGAACTACGGTATCTCCTTCTAGAGCAAGGAACCATTTTTCCCGAAGGGGCTAATTCTGCTATCATAGTATATATATGCTATTCTAGTTATTGACTGGAAAGGGAATAGTTGTTGGATGGGGGAGGCCTTGTTGTTGCTGGCCATTCCCCGATATCTCCCTCAACACGAAGGGATTACACACACACACTGCGAAGCTTATATAAGGAATCTTATTTGCACCGGATCCGGTGCGCTGACTTATTTGCACCGGGCCCGGTGCACCTATGGGGACCCATTTGGGCCACTCAAGATTGCACACCGCTGCCTGCCCAAGACGCGAGAAGAACTAGGACCTACAGGTTCCAATCGGTTGTAGCGAACTTGCGGAGATCAAAATCCACTTTTTCCATCTCTTCGACGCTTTCCACCGACGGGCCCTTACCGTCTCCAACCGATTCTCGGCTCAGGTCCAGCGGCGCTCCAAGTCTCGCATAGCACGACCTCCATGAGCGAGGATCAGCCGACTTAGATAGCCTCGCCTGGTACTTCATCCTGATCGAGAACGGAGCATCCGTCTCGACAATGACGGCGATACGGAGGGGATTCGGAATGCCCTCGCGCGTTACGTCGTTCTCGCTAAGCCTCCAGGTAATGGTCGAACCCTCCAAGACGGACAGAATACCAGCCCGCTTGATCTCGGCGCGCTCGGTGTGCCTCCCATTTGACGTGTCAATGCCGATGTCGACTCCACCGCCTGAGCCGCCGACACGGCCGGCAACACTGGAATCTTGCTGGACGGGTAGCGTGGCAGCCTTGCCCTGCCAAGAACGGGGCTGGTAGGCGACTATGGACGCCTGTTTGGCGCGTACAACCCTCAGTTCGGCCTCGACGTATTTGAATCGGACGTCATAGGCGGGGAAGAAGCCGCACTCGAGCACAGTGAGGCACGCGGTCTTTCCTTCGAAATTGCCGAATCGCAAATGCGTCGCCGTTGGCGTAACCTTACTTGCGCGGATAAGCTCGACGCTGAAAGGCTGGGGATCGCGCTCTGCAAGCTCCGTGTCTGGCTCGAAATTGAGCTCGATGGGGGTGGTGAGGCTAGCCATTGATGGCCCGGCGCATCGGCAAGGGGGTATGCAAGCCGGTAAAGGTTCGGATATTGGTATGGCGATTACGGCGCTGCTGCAGACTCGAATCGATTTTCCGAGTAGAGCTGTTGTTCGAATTGGTGTCGCGAGGCCGTCCAGGCGAACTCCTCGAATTTGGAGGGGCAGCGACGAGGCAAGATGGGACGCGGAGGACGCTAATGTGATATCGAGCTATACTACTAACGCAGGCCTCTGCAGGTTAGGCAACTAACGTAGCGGAGCCCACATGCACCACCACGCGGCATGGGATCAACCAAACGAAGGTAAGGTAAAGATAGCGGGGTAGGGTTAGGTGACATCTGCCCAACTTCTCCCAGGTTGAAGCCACTACTCTCCATCCCCACCAACCCTACCTTAGGTTACTTTCAAGGAACATAAACACTGCAAAGTAAATACGCACCTGCGGCAATGGTTCAACCCTACCTAATGCTAATAGTAGTCTTTTTAGCTATTCAAGCCTAATTAACGTTTCCCACAATCGTCACCTCAACCAGGCTTCACACCAATGGAAGATCTCAGTGCCACCGGGACGGACGGCATTGGGCTGAAGGGCGCATTTAGCATCCTCTACTCTGTGGAGGACAGCTACATTCACCAAGGCATTCAATGCGATGGTTGTGAAGAGGTGCGCCACAGGAAGGACTACGTTTCGCCGCATCTTACCAACACCATATCTGCAGTCAATCGTCGGTGTGCGCTTCCGGTGCGACCAGTGCGAAGACTTCGACTTTTGTTCGACTTGCTATGAAGGAACTATTCGCAACGAACACGATCCCTCGCATGCCTTTTATGCGATACAGTATCGCCGTCTAGCTCTCCCGCCACCAAACGGCGAGGACCTCACCATGCTTCAACGGTTCGACCATGCCTCAACAAGCGAAAGCTTCTATTTACACTTCCCGTGGTTCTTCTCACCCCCTGTGGTTAGTCAGCTGATCACCGGAACTCCCGACGAAGGTGAAATGCGGACTGTCCTAGAGCAGCTAGAAGAGACGCTTCATGGAACGACATGGCACGTCGCCCTGGATAGCTTGGTACGTCAGCTTGCGCGGGATGCATGGAACTGGCGGGATGTGCGGGACAGAATCCGGTCCTTGCTGGATCTCCACCTGATACGGGCGGAGTACTCAGGGCTATTCAACCAGTTGTATTCGACGATTGAGCGCACTTCGACCGAGTCAGAGGGAGACTCGAGCTTCAACGCCGTCCATCTTCAAGCCCTCCGGAAACAACTCTTCGCCCGGAACATCACCTCGGCCTCCAGTGAGAGCTTTCAACGGGCTATGCAAGTCTTCTTAGCGTCTCGGTCGGAAGTACACATCGACACGAAACATATTTCAGAATCCGCCAAATACGTCAAGAAACTTTCGGAGGGGTTTGATGTGTGTAAACTCCTATCCTCCCCAACACTCATCCCCTCTTTTTCCTCTTTTTTGCGGTGATATGTGTGAAATGAACTAATAGTAAAGCTTAACACCGGCGATCTGCCCGTCTTCAACGAGGTAGAAGAATTGTTTAAGCGGCGGAAGTCAGGCTCACAGACTCTCAGGGTAATTAGTCTCTTCTTACCACCGTTGACTGGTTCTTACGCGCTGACCCGGGATCATCTAGTGGTCTATATACGAGAGTATGTCTAGATGGGATGTGTACTCCAAAATGTACAGCCAATTCTCGAAAAAGCTGGCAAGTTACCTTTGACCCACAGATGAGAGAAGATGCTGACACTCAGTGGTGCTACAGGGACAATATCTTGCCGACTGCCCAGTAGAAACCTTGGAACCCGGGAAACACTATGCCCGTCTTTTCAGCGACCCCATCCCCTACCAAATAGAGCCTCCCAATGATGCGAATTCCCCTGACACCCTGATGGAGTCACTCCTTCAGTGTACCGCCGTTCGAGATTTCAGCGCGGCTATCCAGCTCGTTGAAGATGCCGATTTTAACCCTTACCATTTATTAGAGTTGGCGCAAGTCCACGAGCGACGGGGGTCTCTACATGACGCACGTCGTATCGCGTCTTCTGCCAGCCAACGTGTTGATCAGTTGTGCCAAAACCAGCAAGCGGAACCCATGTTGGCGATGCTCTTCAAGCTCCTGGAAGCTTACTTCGGTTGTTGCACGCGGGGCCAGTGGATTGATGCTATGGAGCTAGGTCAGGACGTCCTAGAAGAGCTGGCCTCGAAGCCCAATCGCAGCTCGACACAACTACGGGCAAGTGTCTCGACGATTTCTCGGCTTTTCTAGAGAAGTACTTACATTCTCAGATTACCCTCGAGCTAAGCTGCTTCAAGATCTTCCTCCTGGCCTCGAAGGACAGGAATGAACTGTTGGATTCCCAGTTGGTGTCAAGCGTCGCCGTTCGACTCCGCTACCTTCAGCGCAACGCATTCGCCCTCGGCGTTTTCGACACAGCGCTTGATATTCTCGACACACAGATGCGTGTCCATCAACAGGAGCAAATTCTTTACGAGCTCGAGAACGTAGAGTACTTGCCTCATCGTAGAATCCTCGTGCCAGCGCTGCAACCCGCTGTGGTGGCTTTCGAAGAGTTTCGAAACTTGTGTCGAGAATTTCCCAAAAGAACGACGTCAGTTTCCGATCGCGAATCCGCGATGGAAGCTTCTGCGAATCTTCTTCTAGCCTACGTTATGGGTGAACACGAGATCGACGTCGCAGATCACGAAATTCTGACAGCTCTAAGTCAAGCCCGGAAATTATATACTCTTTGCAACTCGGCTCTGGGAAAGGCCGAGACCATGATGTTGGCCTTGAGGTATGGGATAAACCTCGACGTTCCCGAAGCCGAGGGTTGGAATGATATCGAAGAATGCTTTCGAAGTCAAGGCTATCTCAAAGGCCTAATGTCGCTTTTCGAGTTCAGAGCCACCGCAGGTCTCAGCAGTACCCCAGAGCGCAGCCGAGATCCGTCTCTACTTTCGACAGCCCCATCTCTGCACAGACAGTTGCTTATCATAGCGAAGGAGGCCGGAAATGAGCGGCTTGGTCGGCTCTATCAGATCCGGTCCATGCGCAGCTGGATCGAAGGGCCAACATTCATAAAGCTTTGCGAGAGTATTTTCGACCTAGACGAGGGATTTCTTAGCGATCAGCTGTTCCTTGAAGCCTCGAGACTTCTCAATCAATTGTACGAGCTGAACAACAACTTCGCCGAGTCGGCTGCGTTTGGGCTGTTGCATTTACGTTTGGCCCACGCCCGCCACGACACTATGTTGGTGGACCAGGCAACTTTGCTTCACTTCCGATGCGTCGGGAATATGGTACCTACGCTACCCGACAAAGATCGCATCTACGAGGTGGCATCTCTGGTCATGTCATTTGACACCCTCATCGGCAGGTTCTGTCATCACGTCCTAGATGAAATGGAGTCATCAAGCTGCAGTATCTCGGCATGGAGCCTTCCTGTTCTCCCACTCCTCTGGCCCGCTCGGCTCGTTGAACACGTTATTGATGACGATTATATGCAATCGATGTCACCGCAGGTGGTACTGGCTGTCCACAGATCATTGAAACTCGCGCTGGACTGGCTCGTCTCGCTTCCTAGCGAATTTCATGGGCTTTTCTTGCCTGACGTCTGCAAGGCCGTTGGTGCGGGGGCCGAAATGATTGCTAACCCAATTCTTTCTCTCTTGTGTTATGACCTGGGACAATCACGACGCCTCGGACTCGGAGGATCCACAGCGGCGACGCTACAGCTCAAAATAGGCCGACGCTTGGCCTCCTGGATACAAAACAACCGCCCAGACTTCGACGGGCTGCAAGATGTCGCCTTTGCGTATCTTGATTCAGCTACGGATTTCTTCTGGGTCGATGGAGCAGATATGTCGTCGTACAAAAATGGTCTCGAATCCAGTCTTGTCCTTGCACGGGCACACCTAAGAGAAGTTCAAGCTCAAATCGAAACACTTGATTGGGGAGAGGCATTAGGGGGGCAGGGAGAAAACCCGACCGACGAACAGATGGCGAACAAGAAAACGCTGCTCCGCCACATTGAACAGGGGTTATCATCCGTCAAGAGGGCGTTTACTGGAAAGTAGGCGGCCCATCCTCAATTTGCCCCTTTTAACAGGATCGCACACTGACAAGGCGAAGCGTGACTCTTCGTAGAAGACTTGCGGGGCTACCGGCCATGCAAGCACTTGAGAACAGCAGATTGTTCTATTTTGGCGACATGGAAGAGTTATACTGGAATGAAATGGGACTGGAAATGGACCAATCGAGACTGACGGGCGAGCCCTGGCCACTTCTCGAGGCCATCGAGAATTGGAAGGCGGTTTCGCTCCGAGACGCCATATGCCAACGACTGGAACAAAGTGTGAGACCTTCGAATCTGGCGGCTGGCGGCTCAGAGACATCTGGTGCCGAGCCAGCAATACTCAGCATCGCCAGTGGCGTGAGTGCCAGCGGCGATCCCCCGGGCTTTGACGAGGGCTCGATCTGGTGGATGGCGGAAATGGCCGAAGCACAGTTGGGCGAAATGCAAGGGATCATCTTCGTGGAATGGACGAGATATTACGACACATTATTTGTCGTAGCCTTCGACGGGACACGAGGGGTGCTTAGGAAGAGGGTCGTCGAACTGGACTATCACCAGATCGAGGAGTGGGTCCGCGACGAACTTGGCGTCTCTTCCCTACACGAAGGGCGATCCCGCCGGAGGCGCCTCCAAGCATTCATACGGCTTCAAGTGCTGAAACCTATCATCGACATTCTCGAAGGATTCGCAAAACCCGGGGATCTGCTTGTCTGCTCGCCCAGCGGCATACTGCCCGCCGTGCCACTTCAGGCTATCCCATTCGGGCCCGAGGACAAACCCCTGATCGTCTCGAATCCGGTGATCTTCTCCCAGGGGTTGTCGCTGCTGCGTGCCTTCGTCGACCGTGTCGAGAGGGCCGGCGTTCTCAACGCGATTCCCACCGCCGCCTTCACCCGTCTCGGACGGGACGACCCGGAAGAAGAGCAGCGCATGTACCTCACAGCGCTGAACGGCCTTGCCGACGAGCGTCTCCAGCCGGTCCGTAGGGTTGGCGGACGCGAGGCTACGCGCAAATCGTTTTTGCGCTAGTCCGATGGAGCCCGTCTGCTGCACTACCACGGCCACGTCTACCTAGAAGCGGCGCAGGGAAGGGATCGCGCCCTGCAGTTGGAACCAACCCGCGCGCCCGACGGCCGAGCCGGGGGCGACGACGGCCTGCTCAGCATCATGGACATATTTGACCTGCGGCTGGACCCGGCCGCCTTCGTAGTCCTCCTGGCCTGTGCATCGGGCGAGGACGACATGGCCCCCAACGACGACCCGCTCGGCTTCCTGTCTACCTTCCTCTACGCCGGCGCCCCCAGTGTGGTTGCGACGAGGTGGCCCACGCAAACCGAAGATGCCAGAATGTTCGCTGCCGCCTTCTACAACCACGCTTTTGCTGGAAGGAGCGACGGCGTGGTGAATCTGGCTCATGCTGTCCAGGCTGCTGTTGTAGAGTTGTGGGAACATTGGGATGAGGACGAACCATACCACTGGGCGCAATTCCAACTGTGTAAGCCGTACAACTCACCCTGACAGAAACTTAGGGTTGGCTTCGGCCCTGAACTAACAAGTCTCCAGACGGCTCCTGGTTTGCAAAAGTGTAGGGCCGATTTTATATTTAGCAATCTTCGTCTGCATAGTCCGTAACTTGCGATTTAGGTTCCTTTAGTCATTCTATACATCCTCCATCATATCTTTTGAAATCTTCATTACTTCGTGGTGTATGTCACAGATAGGGATCCTTGGATATATTCACGGGTTACCCGCTGCGTTATACGCAAAAGACTAGGATGTGAAGTCCCGGACTTCACACTGCATTCTCGTACATAAGCTATTCAGGCAGAACAGGCAGGGTCACCAGCGTAGCAGCTGTGACAGCGTGTTCCGGGCTGTTCTTTTAAGTAGCCGGGGCTTTGGGGCGGTCCTAGGTATTTATAACATCTGGGTCGGATTCCAATTATTAAAGAATACCGGGTAGGCGTCTTTTATATTAGTAGGCGATTAAAGCGTTGTTAAGTAATACTAACTCTTCACATAGTTCCTTGAGCTCGGGAATCCGTAGCATCCAAAGTTCGGTTTGATGAATATCATTATCATCACCGGCGACGATGACCACATCGTTATCTTCAGAAGGATCAACTGTTTCCTCGTCTTTGGTATATGAGTTATCTGCCTCTTGCCACCCTGTGAAGTCAATTGCTTCTGTAGGGGTATCCTTGATGCTGATTTAGAATCTTCCGAGCCATCAAGCCATATGATGATGCCCCAGTCAATAAAGGCCTTAGCAATCATCTCAGTCTTTCCTTCTAAGCGTGTTATAGTGGACGCTACGAACCAAGTCGTCATAATTCGTTTATCACGGACTGACCAGTCCGTCTTACCCTCGGCTTCACGCTGCATTACATATTCCTCCGTGGCATCAAGGAGCCAATCTTTGAATGGCCGGTTGATAGTTGTATCTAGGGGTTGAAGCAAGCTCGTACAGCCACCCGGGATGAAGGCATAGATGACCCGATGATCGCGAAGGCAGTCAAGGATTCCTCTGGTCTTGTGGAATGCTACCACATCCATAACTAGTAGGAGCTCTTCTTGACCAAGGATACTTTGCAATTCCTCCTTTATCGACCTCTTGAACAGTTCCTCATTGTTATACGCCGTCTCATTGAACTCGATGGTGACATCGGGGGAATAGAGATGGCCTTCTTCTTGCAAAATCCGACCTATTGGTGGAGGCATGCCGTGGAATATCAATTTGGGCTTCAGACGATGCCTTCCATCGCCAAGATGTAGAGAATTAATGTGGCCTGCCTCTTGTTCCACCCACTCCGGTCAGATTTTGCTGTTATTGACTTTCGGCCGCGTATATCGTATGTATGACCATCTAGGTATTCAAATGGGATCGGGGTCTCGTCGAGGTTCAAGATACGGTAGAGAAACGCCGCAACGGCAACCTCAGGATCTACTCGATCACCGGCGCGGCTTGTGTTCGCTGAGAAACGCGTCGAACGAACTCTAAGGAAGCTATTGACGATGGAGACATATTCTTCGGGTCTTCTTGTTGCTTGCTTCGTGATACGTCGTCTCACGATGTTATGCCTGCATTTAAAGTTATTCCACCAGCCATTAGAAAAATTAAAAAGCTGGGGAAAGCCAGGGTAAATCTCTACAAATAATTTCTTCAATTGTCTTCAGAACCAATAGATTATAACGACCTGACTGCGTTCTCAATGCCCAAGAAATTGAACGAAGAGCTGATCTTCGAGTTCCTGTCACTGTGGATGATAATAAGGGAGTTTACCTTCCAAGATAGTATCACGAGCCGTCCACCAACGCCCAATCGTCGAAAGAGGAATTTTGAAGAAGGCAGAAGCTTCGGTAAGGCTGGGGAGACGATAGTCTGAATTCAATGAGCCCGGTAGGCATGTGCGGCCATCAAGAGGTCGACTTAGATCGTAGATCCAGTGTTGGGTTAGAAAAATCAGCACATCTAGCCTCTTAGGCTTGCTGTACGATCTCTCGATTCGGGCAATCGGCTTCGTCACTCGGAAGGCTCTGTCGTTGAGAGACTTGACCTTCGGGCCTTGCCGTTGCCGATCTGTGAGTCGCTGTGCGTTAGTATCGAGTTCCTGCAACGGATGACCCATCTTGTAACACTAAAGCAAGCTATCACGAGGGACATGATGTTGACGAGCGCGTTGGGCGCGAAATTCTGATCTTGCGGCTGATGTCGGCAATAAGATTACTTTCCTATGTGAGTTAGGGCGAAAACAGATGCCTGCTGCAACAGGGTTCAAGAGCTCCCCAGCCATTTCTCAATTTTTCGGGTGTCTATTAACATTTGCTACGTACCCCCCCCACCTAAACACTAACACATCTAATCAGGCAATACCTCGGGCACGTTTTGACACGCCGCGACGCGCCATAATGCCTGAACGCGAAGGTTCCCCCATTTCCTTGATTCATATGGTTGGTGAACCTTCAATTTCGAGATGGCGGACTTAGACCCTAAACTACCGACCAACAACGAGCGGCATACCGACGTCCCTCGGCGTGCTCTGGATCCTGACCCCGAAGTCCTCCAACCTTCTACTGGGCGCCAAGTGATGAGGAACGGAGGATCTTCTGCTCTGAAAGGAATTCATGCTGGCCGAACGCAACAGAGATACCCTATTCCTGGCCATGGAATTACGGGGTTGAGATTCCTCGACTCATGACAGTGCCGGCGATGAGTTCAGAGTGCGAGAGACTGTTCTCCGCCACTGGGTTGATGGTCATACCCCTCTGAAACCGCTTAGACGCTGGGACAATTGGACTGATCCAAACGCTGCGTTCTTGGTTACACACAGGAATAATCGAAGATGCTGATATCATACTGCTTGACGATACAGCATTAGAGGAGGCTGTTGGACGGGTTTGTTTGGAGAAGCACCAGGAGTAAGGTAATAGGAGCTTCGGTGATAGGTTCATGAATTACCTGATTAGGAAATCCGAGCTCATGTGACAAGGGTGTTCCACGAGTTCAATATTATGGACATCAATCCACGAGCGGCTCGAGGTCCCCGCACCCTACCCGGTGCGAGAACCGGAATTATATAAGCATTATACGCTAATAAGGGTTATATGACCGGCCTAATATAAATATATCTAGCCAGAAGCTGCGAAAAGTGCTGCGCTCCTATTGCTCCTTACTTATCGTTTCCCTTGGCTATTATAACGTCTCTGACCAGGTCTTACCGGATTAGGATAACTGGTTAGGTCGAGAGTAGGGTGTTCCTTCAAAGATGAAGTTCAACCTCAAGGGTTTATATTCAGGTTTAAGTACAGGGCTTTATCTTAAGCAGGTTAGGGTGTACTAGGTCCCATAGTACTAATCGGGTACGATCGAGGAGCTAGAATAAGAAAGCATGATTAAGTTATATTAAAAGCTAAAGAATTCCATAGGGGAATTCTTCCTACTTAATATACTAAGTGATTATCTATAGGATTATAATTCTACTAGGCTAGCTCACTATAATCCTATTATGATCTGTATCTCTGGATTATGCCTAGCTATAATACTGGATTATATCTACTTATAATCCCTCTTATTATTAGTTAATCTTCCTTTTTCCTAGGGGCAGTATTATTAGTATAGTAATATACCTATTTCAGCCTATAGTTTACTTATATAGCTAAGTATATTAGCTTATTATAGCTATAATAGCTATAACCTTTATATTATAGCTCCTTATTATTATAAGGGGTATATTTACTTCGGATTATACTTAATCCGTATAACTAAGTATATTAGCTTATTATAGCTATAATACCTATATATTTTCTTATTAATTAGCTATAGGCCTATTAAGCTCTTTTTTATCTTTCTCTTATATTTATTCTAAAAGACTAAATAATCTATTTATAATATTCCTTTTTTATAGCCTAGTTATTATTATAGTTTAGCTAGGATAATAAGTAAATAAGGAATATATTAAAGTAGGTTCTATTATTATAATAAGTATTAACTAACTAATAAATAGGCTCTATTAATAAGATATAGCTTAAGGAGCTATATTTAGAGGTTCTWTTAGTTTTTATGTTTTATTATATCTTATATTAYTTAGTAGGATTAGTTTATAAAAGGAGATATANAGGTATTTAATATACTCCTCTTATATTTAATTATAAGTTAGGATATTATTAAGGTTTATAATATAAAATAGATCTAAGTATTTTCTTAAAGTAGAGTTAATATATCTTTAGAAAATAGCTAAGGCTTTAATAAAGCTAAAGGGTATTATTAGGGACTTATATAATCTAAAGTGGGTATAAAAGCTGGTTAGGTATTCCTCCCCTTTTTAANAGAGACACAGGTTAGAAGCAGCTAAAGGTAGGGATCTGATAATATAGGAATTAATCTCTGCTCCTCCAACTTTACTACTCGAAATACACTTTTATACTAGTTCAGGGGTCACCTGACCTGCTATGACCCCGCTAGAGGAACGCTGCAGGGTCGCTATATCTCTATCTTATAATAGTAGGTCTTATAATCTCTTTATAATCTAAGCTATAATAGTACCCCCCCCTTTATAATTAAACTCCTATAAGATAATTATATTTATTAACTAAGATCTAGGCTTCTCTAGGTATTAGTAGTAGAAGTTAATAATAACCTAGGTAATATTCTTAATATACTTAATAAATACCTTTATTAGATCTAAGTATTTAATTTATTTAATAATATATTATAAGTAAATATAGCCTTTATAATTATAATAATCCTATTAGGAATTAATAATATCCTTAACCTTCTATTCTTCTATTTCTTTTACTTTAATTAGAGGGGGTTAAGATTAGGACTATTTAAGTAGGTATTTATTAATAGTAGGTCTTAAAAGGTTAATATAAAAGATTAGGTATATTCTAATAGAATTAGGTGGTTCTAGTTAATATATATATAATAATAGTACCTTTAAGATCTTAAATAAGCTAATATTCTTCTAGTTTAGCTTCTTTTATAAGTATAAAATCTTAATATTCTAAGAATCTAATTATATAAGCTCTTCTAATTTATATTATTAAGTAGAATAATAATATTAGTTTATTTATTTCTTATATTAAGCCTAAATAATAATAATCTTAGCCTTTAGATATTCTAAGATATTATTTATCTTCTATATAAATTATTTTATATCTTTAATTAATAGATTAGCCTTTATTATAATAATAGGTTTAAATTCTATTTAGGGGTAAAAGGTATAATTAATAAAGAAGGGGGAAGTACTAATAGTCTTAGATTTCTAGGAATTAGCTATAAATTCAGCTAAAGGTAATTACTTAGCTTAATTATCCTATAAATAGGATATATAAGCCTATAAATATTATTCTAAGGAAGTATTTATTTATTCTATTTAGTTATTTATCTTAGAATAATAAGCTATAGATAGTTATAAGTTAATTAAGAGCTATATATTTAGTTATTTTTAGAATTAAATAATAAACTAAGGGCCTTTATAAAATATAATTATTTAGGGTAATCTATATAGCTTCTAAATATCTTTTAAGTAAAATTAAGCTATATTTTTAATATTATAAATCCCCTTATAAGCTATAAAATGCTTTATCTTTATTAGATAATAAATTATTATAAATATAATATTATAGCCCTAATTATTTAATAGATATAATATAAAATCTATAGATATATTTTATTAAGCTTATTTAGGGATTAATAAGGACCTTAAGATATCTTATTTAATATCTTAAGCTAGGTTTATTCTATAATAAGTATAATAGTTCTTAATTTATCTCTTAATATAAGTTAATATTCTAGGCTAATAGTAATTATAAGACATTAGATTATAAATATAAGCTTAGCTAAGGTAGCTAGCTATAGAGCTCTTATAATAGGCTTAAAGTAAGATAGGTTTTAATAGATTATAATCAAGGATATAAATATATTTCTAATATAATAGCTTTTTTTAAATCTTTATATATTTAATTAGGGTAATTTAAGGATATTAAGGGATATCTTCTTAAAATACTTATAATATTTTATCTAATATTTTATCTTATTAATAACCTTTATATAATAACTAGATAATCTTTCTTTAGTAATTCTAGGGTCTTTTCTAATAATAGGATCTCTTTAAATTATTATATCTTTAATTATCCTTTATATATTTAGATTATCTTAGCTCTTAGAGATAATAAGAACTAGTTTTCCTTCTTAATAATTACCTAGCTCTAATAATATAAGTACTTATCCCCCTCTTTAAGGAGATCCTCTAATCTCTTAATTAGAGTATCTAGCTTTATATCTTATTTGCTTAGGTAATAAGTAATATAGAAGTTAAAGTAGGAAAAGAATTCTAATTATTAAGCTTATCTCTAATTAAGTAGCTTAATAGTTATAAAGTACTCTAAGTTCTTATAATTAGAAATAACTTTAATTAAGGATAATATTCCTTTTAATTTAAATTATTATTCCTTAAAATAAAAGATAATTATTATAAGTTCTTTATTATAGATCTTATAATTATATTTAATAATATTATACTTTTTAAAGAAGTAGGCTATAGGCCTTAGGTAGTCCTTATTATTATATTATAAGAGGATTTTAATAGATATATAATTAGAAGTATTTATTTTAAGGATAATCTTCTTAATTTAATTAAATAGGATTAGGATTAATATAATAATAAAGGCTTCTTTTAGCTTTAAGAATATAAATTTATATTTAAGGCTTTAAATAAAGGGTATTCTTTTCTTTTTTAAATATATTAATAGGGTAATTACCTTAGAGTAATTATAGATAAGTTATTTATAGATGTTCTTAAATCTAAGAAAGGCTTATATATTAATTAAATAGGCTAAGGTCTTTTAATTAATAAGAGTTTCTACTTTGACTAGGTCTATTTAGATATTATAATAGTTTATAATTAGGCCTAAGAACTTAGTTTCTTTAATAAAGAACTTATATTTTAATAGTTTAATATATAGGCTAGCCTCTTATAGGGCTTATAGGATTAATTAGAGGTATTTAATATACTCCTCTTATATTTAATTATAAGTTAGGATATTATTAAGGTTTATAATATAAAATAGATCTAAGTATTTTCTTAAAGTAGAGTTANGAAAATAGCTAAGGCTTTAATAAAGCTAAAGGGTATTATTAGGGACTTATATAATCTAAAGTGGGTATAAAAGCTGGTTAGGTATTCCTCCCCTTTTTAAATCTATAGGTTCTTAAAAGTAGAAATAATATTAATGTTAAAGAAATACTCTATATTAGCTAGATTATTTAAGCTCTTCTTAATTAATAGTAGTAAATAATAATCTTTTATTATAATATTATTTAAGGCCTAGTAACTTATATAAAATTATAGGGTTTTATTAAGCTTTTATATAAATAGAATAGAGGAAATAATTAGGGAGGAACTAGGCCTAATAAACCCTTTTTATAGGTTCTTATCTAATTACTTATATAATATAAATAGCTTATTATAGAATATCCTATATAAGGGGCTAAAGGGAAGCTTCTTTCCTAGTTATAATTTAATATAATAATCCTCTAACTTATATAAGGGAAGCTAATTTATCTCTTTAGTAGAAAATATATCTTAGAAATTATAGATCTCTTTAAGTAATATAATCTTAAGATCTAAGAGTAATTATAATAATTTATTAATCTATTCTATTATTATTATTAACATCTAGGTCTTCCCTTATTAATAATATAGCCTTATAGTATTTAAGGAGATTAAGAGGATATTCTAATTCTTTAAAATATTAAGGGCCTTATTTTATATCCCCTATTAGAACTTCTTAAGTATATTATATAGGGCCTAGGTCTTTATAGGATTATTAGGAATATTATAGAACTTCTAATAATACTAGCTATTAAAGGTAAGTATATAAATATTAAAGCTTATCTAGGGATTATATTATTTTAGCTATAGGATTCCTAATACTAGGGGATAATTAGCTAGCTAAGTTATATAGAATATTATATTCTACTAATAATAATTAATAATATAAAGCCTAGCTTAAATATAATAAGTAATTTATCTACTCTTAGTAGGATAATTATTAAATACCTTGATTTTAAGTAATATATAAAATAGCTTAAGGATTAAGTTCTAGGACTTAGCTTAGCTTCTATTAATAAATTCTTTACCTTTTACCCTACTATTAATTATAATATAAGAAGGGATAAAAAGATTATATTCTTAGGTTAACTTAATAGATAATATTATTAGGTTAAATTATTAATTAGTTTTATCTTTAATAGGGATTCTATAGATAATAATAGTAGAGATTCTAATTTAAAGTATAGGATATTTTAGGGGCTAAGCCTAGTATTAATTTAGAATAGGCTTATCTTATTCCCTTTAGGTCTTCTAAGTAATATAATTAAGAGTAGAAATAAGGAGGATTAGCTAAGTAATTAAGGGCTAAGTAAATACTAGTAGAATAGAACTATTAGGAATATATATTAGGTTCTAAGTAATTATAAGTATAATATATAGATAAGCTATAATAAAAGTACTTATTATAAGATAGAGATATAGCGACCTTGTAGCGATCCTCTAGTAGGGTTATAGCAGGTTAGGTAACCCCTGAACAGGTATAAAAGTGTATTTCGAGTAGTAAAGTTGGAGGAGCAGAGATTAATTCCTATATTATCAGACCCCTACCTTTAGCTGCTACTAACCCGTGTCTCTGCGATATATTAACTACTAACTAGGGCCTATTATATCACTCACTTACCCTATTACCTCCTCTATACACACATCGTGGTCTTATTGTACTAGTTATTCTTCGTCTAATAGTTAGGGTTCTAGGGGTATTATTAGTTACTAAGGTCTATAGGGTCTTTAATAAGTAGGTCCTTAGGTAGGTTATAGCCCCTTAGGGGTAAGAATAACTTCCTATTTATCCCCTCTTATACCTAATAGCTTATACCCTTACTTAGCCTAAGAGGGGTTTTAGTATAATATTAATATAATTAATTATCTTTATAATATTCTTATAATTATATATTAAGGTTTTAGAAGTATTTTATAAGGATCTAATACTTATAATTAGATAATAGATTATTTAATAGTATATTATATAGCTCCTTTAAGATAACTTTTTAAAGAAGGGGATTAGGGAATCTCCTTTAAGGCTATTATTAAGGGAGAGGCTTTAGAACTTAATAAAAATATAATAAAGTTCTAATTCCTCTTATTAATAATATTAAGTTTTTAATAGGCTATTTAAGCTTTATTAAGATCCTTATAAGCCTTTTAGAATATCTTTAATATATTATAATAATCTAAGAGATAATATATTATAGAAGATATAAGGTTATATTATAATAGTAGAATTAGCCCCCTTAGGAAAAATAGTTCCTTGCTCTAAAAGGAGATATTATAGTTCGAGGTCTAGTTATAGCTAATTGTCTATAGAAGGAAAAGTGGGTCCAAAGACCAATTATCTACAGATAGATAAGTGGGTCCAGACCGATTATCTATAGAAGGAAAAGTGGATCTAAAGATTAAACTATAGTCTAAGCTATAATAGGAGATTATAAATTAAATATAAAAAGCCCTTACTTTCTATAGTTTTTAAAGCAAGGTAAAGGGAGGATAAGAATAATAATAGAAGCTATTAAGAAGGCGAATTAATAAGATAGCATATATTAATTATAATCCAAGGCTATCTAATAACTATTAACTAATTAATTCTATAGATATTACTAATTAACCTATATATTCTCTTATTAATTGGCTAGAGGCTAATTAGCCTTCTTCTTACCTTTCCCTTATATTCATTCTATTATAAATAAATAATTCACTTTTATTAATTTTCCTCTTTTATTAGCCTAGTTATTAGTATTAATTATAGTATTATAGCTAATACTCTTTTACTCTCTCTTTCTTTTATATCTTAATTAATCTTTTCCTAGGATACCCAGAGTATAAATACTATAACTTAGCTTTATATTTCTAAAGGATCCAACTTATATAGCTATTTATAATTCGGATTTATATAATAAATACTACTATAGAAATCAGGGGATTCTTAAGAATATATTAGCTATACCTATTATAAGATAGAGATATAGCGACCCTGCAGTGATCCTCCAGCGGGGTCACAGCAGGTTAGGTGACCCCTAAACTAGTATAAAAGTGTATTTCGAGTAATAAAGTTAGAGGAGCAGAGATTAATTCCTATATTATTAGATCCCTACCTTTAGCTACTTCTAATCTATATCTCTATAATGTATTAACTGCTAACTAGGGGCTATTATATTAATTACTTACTCTATTACCTCCTCTACACATGTATTATGGTCTTATAATTATCTATTTTCTATTAGAGATATCCCCTAGATAAGAGAATAGCTATTATAATTTAATAATATACTTTAAGGCTAAGCTAACTTATTTTAGGCTTTAAAGCTTTATCTTTATTTCTTATTCTTTATTAATTCTTCTAAAAGTTTCCTTTAAAGTGGTTTTAAATATATACTAATTCTAAAATAGTTATATAATAGTTATATTAGAGTTATTATATCTTTTGTTAAACTTATATAGATATAGCTTTATCTATTTTAAGTATTATACCCTTTATATATCTAATAATATATATAATTATTATCTTTATATTACCTTTAAATTATAAGAGGTAGTAATTAAAGAAGATATATAGCTAGATAAGGAATCCCTATAGGGTAATAGTATTACTATCCTATAGTTTAGGTGCTAAGGGGTAGAGGATCTCTCTAGGGTCCTTTCCTCTTATAGTAGCCCTCTAGTTAAATTATTGCATTTCTTAGATCTTCTTATTATAGCTCTTAGCTTATTTACTTATATACTGGGTAGCCTTAGCTAGGTAATTATAGAGTTCTTAAGCTTCTCCTATAAATATCTCTTAATTAGCTTTTATATATTTAGTAAGTTGCTATATATGTTCTTCTATTTGCTTTATATTAATAGCTATTTTCTCCTTTATTTCCTAGATTATTACTTTAAATAAGATAACTTCTTTATCTTCCTTATTATTAAACTTAATATTTATTAGCTTAGGGTTAAGTAGTTTAATAATTTCCTTTCCCTTAAGAATAATTAGCTTATTAATAGGTTTAATACCTTTAAATACTATATTAATAAAATAATATTATTTAAGGTAAAATAATATAATAAAGAATAAAAGCTTTTAATATATAATATCTTTAATTAGATCTTATTAGATTAGGATAATAGATTAGATTAAGAATAAGGATATTCCTTTAAAGATAGAATTTAATCTTAAGGGTTTATATTTAGGTTTAAGTATAAGGCTTTATTTTAAATAATTTAGAGTATATTAGATATTATATTATTAATTAATTATAATTAAGAAGCTAGAATAAGAAAGTATAATTAAATTATATTAAAAGCTAAAGAACTTTATAGGGGAATTCTTCCTTCTTTATATAGAGGTTACTCTACCTAGGGATTATATCCTTAGGTGATCCTAGGATTATTATAGGTTATAATCCAATATGGGATTACCCTTAAGGGTGATCTGGGGATTACTTCTAATAGTGATCCTCTTCTTATTAGTTGGCTCTACTTTTACTTATATAAGGTAGTATATTCCTATTTCCTGTTTATTATTACTTTATAGTTAATTTATATGGCTAAGTATATTAGCCTATTATAGCTATAATACTAAGTATAAATATTACTTAAGTAGTTAAACTACTTATTAGATTTCTTAATATAATATTATTTAAAATTAATATAATCTTTAAGAAGAATTAAAGGTATAAAATAAATAATTTTAATATTTAATATTTAATAGATTAGAGCTATATAATATTATAGTTTAATTAGAATAATAAGTAAATAGGGAATACTATAATATCTCTAACTAGGTCTTACCGGATTAGGGCAATAGGTTAGGTTAAAAGTAGGGGTATTCCTTTAAAGATAAAGTTTCACCTTAAGGGTTTATATTTAGGTTTAAGTATAGGGCTTTATCTTAAGTAGATTAAGGATATATTAGATACTATATTACTAATTAATTATAATTAAGGAACTAGAATAAGAAAATATAATTAAATTATATTAAAAGCTAAAGAATTCTAGAGAGGAATTCTTCCTACTTTATATAGGTATTACTTTACTTAGGGATTATACCCTTAGGTAATCCTAGGATTATTATAGGTTATAATCCAATATAGGATCACCCTAGGAAATAATCCAAGGATCACTCTTAATAGTGATCCTCTTCTTATTAATTAGTTCTAGTTTTACTTATATAGGGTAGTGCATATCTGTTTTCTATCCACTATTACTCCTCTTATATTGGTCTATAGTTAGTCCATGTGGCTGAGTATATCAGCTTATCATAGCCATGATATAAAGGTATAACCCTAGAGGCATATATTATAACCTATTTATCCTTATACTATAAATTAAAGAAGTAATAAAATATATTAATTATAAGCTATAGAGATATAAGGAAGATAATATATAGCTTAATATTAATTATAAATAATATAAAGGCCTATCCTAGGTCTTCTATTATTAGATAAGATACTTAAAGCACTTAGAGGAGAAGGTTAAGAATAATACCTTCCCTATTAAATCTAGAAGAGGATTTATAAAAGAGCCCTATAAATATACTAAAGTAATAGAATATAAAATCATTATATATTACCTATATAAGAAAATAATAAAGCTAGAATAAAGTAAAGAATACTATCTAATAGAGTGCTATAGACTATTAGATGGATAATAAGATATAGGGCTATATAATTATATAAGTATATTTTATAAATTATACTATAAGCAAAAGCTCAATATATAATAATACCTCTAATAGAACCTAGGAATAAAGCTCTAAGATCATATAGAAGAGGGCTACTAGAAATAAAAGAATAGGAACCAGGGAAAAGAGCAATACCACTTATAAAAAGGGCTATAAGCATAGTAGAAGAAAACCCAATAACCCTATACACCTTTAAGAGAAAATGGTATAAGAAAATAATATTAGAAATAGAGATTATAGGAGAGAGCTATACTATGCTAATTAATAGTAGATCTATAATTAACTTTATTTTAATAAGTATTATAAACTATAAATAATTACTATAGAAAAGAAAAGAATTATTATATCTCCTATATATAGGAGAAGGAAGGAAGTTTTATTATAATAATAGAATAATTAACCTAGAGATTAATTATCTTATATTAAAAATCTAAGAAAGAGAAATAGAAATCATATATAATATAATAGATATTATATATAATATTATCCTAGGGTACCTATAGTTTAAGGAATATAACCTATTAATCAATTGGGCTATAGGCTAATTAGAATAGAAGTAGTCTAATCCTAATAACCCTAATGAATAGAGAATTATCCAAAAAGCAGAATTCTATAATAATCTAGTAATTACCCTATTAGAAGATAAGGAGCAGATGAAACTATATAGGCTGTGCAAGGCAAAAGCCAATATATTAACCAAGAAGATAATATAACCTAATATCTAATATAAGTAAATAAACTTCAAATAGAGGAAAGTCCTTATAATAATATAAAATAAAATTATAAAGATTAATTAAAAGAAAAATAATAGCCTAATTAAAGAATAAACCAAATATATCCTAATAGAATTCTAAAAATATAAGAAACTATTCTAAGAGGAACTAGAAACTAGATTACTAGAATATAATAAAATAGATTATATTATCCAACTAATAGATAGAATAATACCTATATTCTCACCTATTTATAGATTTAACTTAAAAGAAATAGAAGTACTTAGGGAATATCTTTAGGAAAACCTTAGAAAAGGGTATATTAGAGAGTTAAAATCACTAGTAGGCTATCCTCTGATATTTATACCTAAGAAAAACAGAAAACTATAATCAGTCATTAATTATTATAGACTCAATAAAATCATAATAAAAGACCATATACTACTTCTATTAATAATAGAAATAAGAGATAGATTATATAGTATAAACTAATTTATAGCCCTAGATCTTAAAGGAGCCTATAATTTAATCTATATAAAAGAAGGCAATAAATAGAAGACCGCTTTCTGAACTAAATTCAGACTATTTAAGTATATAATAATACCTTTTAAACTTATTAATATATTAATAATATTCTAATAAATAATTAATAAAATCCTATAGAAGTTCATTAATAGGATATATATAATATATCTTAATAATATCCTCATTTTCTTAGAAACTTAAGAAGAGCATATATAGTATATCCATAAGATATTATAAATACTATAGGATATAAACCTACTAGTAGAACTAGAGAAAAGTAAGTTCTATATATAAGAAGTAGACTTCCTTGGATATATAATCTAACCTAGAGAAATCATAATATAAAAAGAGAAACTTAAACTAATTAAGGATTAGCTAATACCTAAAAATATTAAGGATATATAGAAATTCTTAGGATTTACTAATTATTATTAATACTTTATTAAAGACTTTAATAAGATTATAATATTACTTAATAAACTTATTAAAAAAGATAAAGAGTTTAAGTAGAATAATAATATATAGAAGGCATTTAATTAGATCTAAGAGCTATTACTTAAAGAACTAATACTAATTACCTTTAACTTAGAAAAACTGGTTATATTAGAAACTAATTCCTTAGACTTCATATTAGGAGCTATTATTAGCTATAAAGATGATCAAGGAAAGAGAAGACCAATTATATTCTACTCTAAGAAACTCTATAAAGTAGAACTCAATTACCTAATCTATAATAAAGAATTCCTAATAATTATTAACACTTTTAAAGAATTCAGGCTATACCTAATAAATAATAAATATAAGATTATAATCTATATTAATTATAAGAATATTATATATTTTATAATAACCTAGAAACTTATTAGATAATAAATAAGATATATAGAATACCTAGTAGAATTTAATTATAAAATCCTATATTATAAGGGAATAGAGAATAATAAAGCTAATACACTTAGCTAATAGCCAGATTATAATAATAGCCCTCTAAAGGCCAAAGGGCAACTCTTTAAGTAAGAAGGCAGGGAACTCACCCTAATATAACTTAACCTAATTTCATATATTATTATACTAGAAGCAGATGACCTAGAGTTAATCCACATAAGAATCATAATAATAAACAGAGCTATAATACCCCTTAATATAAACCCATAGGATGAAGATAAGATCCTCACCCTAAGGCTTAGTAATATAATCAGATATTATAAAAAAATCTAGGTTCTAAAGGAATTATAAGAGATATTAATCTAAGAGATCTATAGAGGAAAGATAAGTAGATACTAAGGAATTCAATAAACACTTAAGCAAATCCAATGATCCTATAATTACCTTAGGCTTAAGTAAGATATTATTAAATTTATTAATAATTATAATCTCTATAAGAAAAGCAAGGCAAATCAATATAAACTATATAAAGAACTAAAACCTATACTAATACTAGCTAAACCTTAGGAATTAATAATAATAGATTTTATTATAAAGCTTCTATTATCTAAGGACCCTATAATAGGCTATAAGAATAATAATATCCTAGTAATCACTAATAAGCTTATAAAGTTCATATACTTTATTAGATACTAAGAAGCTATAAATATAAAAACCCTAATAGCTATATTCTTATAATATATTATAATAAACTAAGGACTACCTAAGGAAATCATTACTAATAGAAGAATAACCTTTACCTTAAAGTTTTAATAAGAACTAATAGTATAATTAGGTATTAACTATAAACTTATAATAATCTATTATCTATAAATAAATAAATAAATAGAATAACTAAACCAAATCTTAAAATAATACTTATATTATTATATTAATTACTAATAAGATAACTAGATTAAATTACTACTAGTAATATAACTAAGCTATAATAGCTTATTAATAGAATTTACTAAGGTTATACCCTATTATACTAATATAGGCTATAAAGTAGACCTTAGATAAGAAGTATTATTAGGACTATTTAATAATAAGATTATACTAAAATTAAATAAAATTAAGAAACTTTATAAAGAAATATAATAAGAATTATAATTTATTTAATAAAAATAAATAAAATACTATAATTAGAAAAGATTAAAGGGATTAATCTTTTAAGAGGAAGAGATAGCCTACCTACTATAAAAAAACATTATAATATAATAACTAAGTAATAAATTAGACTTTAAAAAATTAGGATTATTTAAAATCCTAGAGAAAATCTTAGATATTAACTATAGATTATTACTTATACTAATAATAGGAATCTACTTAATATTTTATATCTTACTATTTAAAAAAGCACTATAAAATATAGAAGAAATATAAGATATTATTCTTATATTACCCACTAAAGGGGAATATATAATAAAAGCCATCTTAGGAGAATATAAATATAAGGGAGAAACCTAATATAAGATTAAATAGAAAAACTATCTAGACTTAGAAAATACCTAAAAACCTATTAAATACCTTTAGAATGCTTATTAGAAGCTATAATAGTACTAAAGAGATTAATAGAAGAAGAAAAATTAAGTTAAGTCTAATTAACTATATTAAAACCCCTAGTAATCTAAATATTACCTACTACCTACTACTCCTTAAAGATAATAGGAACTCCTATTACCCTATAATTAAATAATAAGTTACTCTTCTCCTTCACCTAAGTATAAATCTTATAAATATAGTTTAAATAAGCTATAGTCTTATTTATTATAGCTATAGCTTACTCCTCCTTCTTCTCTAAAGATTTATATTAATCTAATAAGTAGTTTATTAGTAGATAAGTTAAGAAGAATAGAAAGAAATATATAAGAGAACCTAAAAAACTTATAATATAAAGCAACTAATACCCTATTATATAAATAACTATAACTAATATATTTACTATAATAATTATAACCTAGTAGAAATAGATAAGGTTTCTTATAAGAATAATAATAAGAATAAGGTATATTAATAGGCTCTTTAAAAATAATAATAAACTAAGCTAGAGATTTATATTTAAGAGTTTTATATAATTTTAATCTCTTAATATAATCTAATATAATATTAGAATATAATAAATAAAAAGGAAATAAGAGTAATATAGGAATATAATAATTAAAGAGGATTAACCTTTTATATTAAGCCTTAAGATATAGCCTTATAAAAGAGGAGATTATATTATAATTATAATAGGCTAATATACCTAGCTATATAAACTAATTTAAACTAAGGTAAAGAAAATAATAGTAAATAGGGAATAAGTATATTACCCTATATAAGTAAAAATAGAGCTAATTAATAAAAAGAGGATTATTACTAATTACTAAGAATAATCCCTAGATTACTCTCTAAGGTAATCCTATATTAGATTATAATTTATAATAATCCTAGGATTACTTAAAGATATAATCCTAAGTAGGAATAATATCTATATAAAGTAAGAAGAATTCCTTTATAGAATTCTTTAGCTTTTAATATAATTTAATTATATCTTCTTATTCTAGCTCCTTAATTATAACCAATTAGTAATATAATACCTAATATATCCTAACCTACTTAAGATAAAGACCTATACTTAAGCCTAAATATAAACCCTTAAGATTAAACTTTATCTTTAAAGGAATACCCCTACTCTTAACCTAACCTATTACCCTAATCCGGTAAAACCTAGTTAAAGATATTATATTAAGTAGCTAACTAAGGAGATACTAACTAAAAGCTAATTAAGCTATAAGTCTAAGTAGAGATCCTTTAGGAGGAGGTATTAATAGCTTAAAGAAATAAGAATATAATAATAATATAAAGATTATAAATTAAGGAGAGGCTTAATATTAAGAAGAAGGAACTAATAGTAGCCTAGATAGAGGCTTATTAAGCTATTAACTTAGTCCTCCTTATTATAATAACCTTAATACCTTTAGCTACCCCTAACCCCCTAGTTAAGATACTAATAGCTAAGACTCTAGAAGTGCCTTTACTTTTTATTACCTAATCTACTACCTTAACCTAGCTTTTAGAATAAATCCCTAATTCTAATAAGTTTAAAGCTACTTATATAGACTTATATTACTTTTATAATATTATTATAAAGAAGCTAATTATTAACCTAGACTATTATCTAACTATTATAAGCTATATAGCCTATATAAATAGCTATTTAAATAATAAGGCCTATAAACTTATATAACCTTATATCTCCTATAATATATATTACCTCTTAGATTATTATAATATACTAGAGATATTATAAAAGGCTTATAAGGACCTTAATAAAGCCTAAATAGCCTATTAAAAGCTTAATATTATTAAGTAGAGGAACTAGGACTTTATTATATTTTTTATTAAATTCTAAAGCCTTTCTCTTAATAATAGCCTAAAAGGAGATACTTTAGCCCCCTTCCTTAAAAAAGTAATCTTAAAGGAGCTATATAATATATTATTAAATAACCTATTACCTAATTATAAATATTAGATAATTATAAAACACTTCTAGAACCTTAATATATAAATATAGGAGTATTATAAAGATAATTAATTATACTAATATTATAATAAAAACCCTCTTAGGTTAAGTAGGGGTATAGGCTCCTAGGTATAAGAGGGGATAAATAGGAAGTCCCCCTTATCCTTAAGGGGCTATAGCCTACCTAAGGACCTACCTACTAAAGACCCCATAGACCTTAGTAACTAGTAGTACCCCTAGAACCCTAATTACTAAAAAGAGAATAACTAATACTTCTATTATAGCTTATTTATATATTATATCTATAACTACCTAGAACCTAATATATTCCCCTAATAATTCTATTCTATTAATATCCACCTAGCCCTTAACTACTTAGCTAGCCCTCTTTATTCCTACTTATAATTATATTACCCTAAAGACCTAAAGGGAAATAAGATAAGCCTATCCTAAGTTAGTACTAAGCTTACCCCCTAAAATATCCTAAACCCTAGATTAGAATTTCTACTACTATTATCCATAGAATCCCTATTAAAGATAAAACTAACTAATAATCTAACCTAATAATATTATCTACTAAATTAATCTAAGAATATAATCTCTTTATCTCTTCTTATATTATAATTAATAATAGGGTAAAGGGTAAGGGATTTATTAATAAAAGCTAAGCTAAGTCTTAGAACCTAATCCCTAAGCTATTATATATATTACTTAAAATTAAAGTATTTAATAGCTATCCTACTAAGAGTAAATAAATTACCTATTATATCTAAGTTAAGCTCTATATTATTAATTATTATTAGTAGAATATAATATTCTATATAACCTAGCTAGCTAATTACCTCCTAGTATTAGGAATATTATAATTAAAATAATATAATTCTTAGATAGGCTTTATTATTTATATATTTACCTTTAATAGCTAGTATTATTAGAAGTTCTATAATATTCTTAGTAAGCCTATAAAGACCTAGGCCCTATATAATATACCTAAGAAGTTCTAATAAGGGATATAGAATAAGGCCCCTAATACCCTAAAGAATTAGAATATCCTCTTAATCTCCCTAAATACTATAAGGCTATATTATTAATAAGGGAAGACCTAAGTTTTTATAATAATAATAAAACAGATTAATAAACTACTATAACTACCCTTAGATCTTAAGATTATATTACCTAAAGAGATCTATGATTTCTAAGATATGTTTTCTACTAAAGAGGTAGACTAGCTCCCCCCATATAGGCCAGAGGATCACTATATTAAACTATAGCTAGGGAAAAAGCTCCCCTTTAGCCCCTTATATAAGATATCCTATAATAAGCTGCTTATATTATATAAGTAGCTAGATAAAAACCTATAAAAAGGATTTATTAGGCCTAGCTCCTCCTTAGTTATCTCCTTTATTTTATTTATATAAAAGCCTAATAGAAGCCTATAATTCTATATAGATTACTAGGCCCTAAATAATATTATAATAAAGGACTACTATCTACTTCTATTAATTAAGGAGAGCTTAAATAACTTAGCTAATATAGAATACTTCTCTAAGATTAATATTATCTCTACCTTTAATAATCTATAGATCTAGAAAGGGGAGGAATACCTAATCACCTTCTATACCTACTTCGGATTATATAAATCCTTAGTAATACTATTTAGTCTTACTAGGGCCCTAGCTACCTTCTAGAGATATATTAACTCTGCTCTAAGAAGATACCTAGACCTATTCTATATTATATACCTTAATAATATCCTGATTTATAGCTGGATATAAGAGGAATATATTAAATACCTCTGACTAGTCCTGTAGGCCCTATAAGAGGTAGGCCTATATATTAAACCATTAAAATACAAGTTTTTTACTAAGGAAACTAAGTTCCTAGGCCTAATTATAGGATACTATAATATCTAGATAGATCTAGCTAAGGTGGAAATAGTAGTTAATTAGAAGGCTCTATCCTATTTAACTAATATATAGGCCTTTCTTAGATTTAGAAACTTCTATAGATAATTTATCTATAATTACTCTAAGATAATAACCCTATTAATATACCTAATAAAAAAAGGGATACCCTTTGCCTAGGACTCTAAATATAAGCTTATATTTTAAAGATTAAAAGAAGTATTTATTATTACCCTAATCCTAGCCCTATTTAACTAGACTAAGGAAATTATCCTTAAAATAAATACTTTAGATTATATATCTATTAAAATCCTCTTATAATATAATAATAAAGACTACCTAAGGCCTATAATCTATTTCTTTAAAAAGTATAATATTATAAAGTATAATTATAAAATCTATAATAAGGAACTTATAATAATTATCTATTATTTTAAGGAATAATAATCTAAATTAGAAAGGATAATATTCCTAATTAAGGTTATCTTAGATTATAAGAATCTAGAATACTTTATAATTATTAAGCTACTTAACTAAAGATAGGCATATTAATCTGAATTCCTCTCCTATTTTAACTTCTATATTACTTATTACCTAGGTAAGCAGGGCATAAAGCTAGACTCTCTAACTAGGAGATTAGAGGACCTCCTTAAAGAGGAGGATAAGCGCCTATACTACTAGAGCTAGGTAATTATTAAGAAGGAAAACTAGTTCCTATTATCCCTAAAAGCTAAGATAACTTAAATATATAAAGGATAATTAAAGATATAATAACCTAAGAAGACTCTAGAACTACTAGAGAAAATCACCTAGCTATTAGATGAAGATTATTAATAGGATAATATATTAAGTAGAATACTATAAGTGCTCTAAGAAGGTGCCCCTTAATATCCTTAAATTATCCTAATTAAATATATAGAGATCTAAGGAAAGCTATTATATTAGGAATATATCTATATCCCTAATTATAACCTATTAAAAGCTGCTCTACTCTAAGCCTACTATAAGAGCCTTATAACTAGCCACCCTAGCTAAGCCTATACCTATAATCTAATCTTATATAATTATTATTAGCCTAGAATATTAGTATATATTAAGAGGTAGATTAGGAATTATTATACCTGCTATAGAATAAAGCTAGCCTAAGATACTAAATAGGATATTTTAAGGCCCTTATTAATCTTTAAATAAGCCTAATAAGATATATCTATAGACTTTATATTATACTTATTAAGTAGCTAGGGTTATAATACTATACTTATAATAATCTACTATTTAATAAAGATAAGGTACTTTTTAATTTATAAGAGGACCTATAATACTAAAAATATAGCCTAACTTTACCTAAAAGATATCTAGAAGCTATATAAGCTACCCTAGATAATTATATTTAATAAAGGCCCCTAGTTTATTATCTAATTCTAGAAATAACTAAATAAATAACTCTTAATTAACTTATAATTATCTATAGCCTATTATCCTAAGATAGATAGCTAGATAAAATAGATAAATACTTCCTTAGAGTAATACTTATAAGCTTATATATCCTACTTATAAGATAATTAGGCTAAGTGGCTACCTTTAGCTAAATTTATAGCTAACTCCTAGAAATCCAAGATTACTAATACCTCCCCCTTCTTTACTAATTATACCTTTTATTCCTAAATAGGGTTTAAACCTACTATTATAATAAAGACTAACCTATTAATTAAAGATATAGAATAATTTATATAAAAGATAAATAATATCCTAGAATACCTAAGGGCTAAGATTATTATTACTTAAGCCTAGTATAAGGAATAAGTAAACTAATATTATTACCCTACCTAATAATATAAGCTAGGAGAGTTTATATAGCTAGATTAGAAGAATATTAGCCTATTTAAGATCTTAAAGATACTATTATTATATATATATTAATTAGAACTACCTGATTCTATAAGAATATACCTGGTCTTTTATATTAACCTTTTAAGACCTATAGCTAATAACCACCTACTAGAATAATACTAACCCTAACCCCCCCTAATTAAAATAAAGGGAATAGAAGAATAGGAGATTAAGGATATTATTAATTCTTATTAGGACTATTATAACTATAGAGGCCATGCTTGCCTAAAATATACCATTAAATGGACTAGATACCTAGACCTAATAGAAGTGCCTACTGAGTATATTAAGAATGCTACCTAGGTTATTATTAACTTCTACTACTAATACCCAGAGAAGCCTAGATCCTAGCTAATAAATATAACTATCTTATAGGAGTTTAATTATAGAGGGGGGGGTACTATTATAGCTTGGACTATAAAGAGATTAGGAGATCTACTTATCTTTTTATAGATTAATAGGAGATTATAAGGACCCACTTATCTTTCTATAGATTAATAGGAGGTTATAAGGATCTGCTTACCTTTTTATAGACTAATAGGAGGTTATAAGGACCTACTTATCTTTATATAGACTAATCCTGCTAACTAATATGAGATGTAATAAAACACAGAAACTAATAGAACCCCTAAATATAGCTCCTTGAGCTACATCTTGTCAATAGAGCCTGCCTACTGGTTATTAGTGCCTACTGTAGTAATAGAGTCTGTCCGCTGATGCGTTCCCTGTCCACCTACTGCCCAGCCGAACCGTGATACTACTAGGCAGAGGATCTCTCTAGGATCCTTACCTCCTATAGTAGCCCTCTAATTAAGTTATTATATTTCCTTGATCTTTTTATTATAGCTTTTGGCCTATTTGTCTATATATTAGGTAATCTTAGCTAAGTGGTTTTAGAGTTCTTAGGCTTCTTCTATAAGAGCTTCTTAATTAGCCTTTATATATTTTATAAGTTATTATATATATTCTTCTATTTATTCTATATTAATAGCCATCTTTTCCTTTATTTCTTAGATTATAGCCTTAAATAGGATAATTTTCTTATCTTCTTTATACTTAGATTTAATATTTATAGATTTAGGATTAGGTATTTTAATAATTTCCTTCCCTTTAGGGGCTATAGGCTTATTAATAAGTTTAGTATCTTTAGGTATTATATTAATAAAATAATATTATTTAAGGTAAAATAATATACTAAAAAATAAGAGCTTTTAATATATAATATCTCTAATTAGATCTTATTAGATTAGGATAATAGATTAAATTAAGAGGGGGGTATTCCTTTAAAGATAAAATTTAATCTTAAGGATTTATATTTAGATTTAAGTATAAGGCTTTATCTTAAGTAGGTTAAGATATATTAGGTATTATATTANTTTATAAGGATAAATCTAAATAGTAAATATTAGACCTTAACCTATAACTATTCTTATCTTTAAAAGGAGAAGATATAAAAGAAGAAGATAATACTTTTAATATTATAGAATATAATATATATAATATTCCTATTACCTATTAAACTAAGGCTTACTAATAATAATAAGAATATTAAGAGGATCTAAAAAGCGCTAATAAATCTAACCCTAATAGCTATATATATAATACTTCTACCTTAAAACTTAGAAATAGAGGGTATTTAGAAGTCTACTTATAGCCTCTAATGCCTAATTAAAGAGCTTAGCATTATTAGATTAAATAATATATAGTATTATACTTATCTTTTTTAGGTTTATTTATTCCCTCTAAAGGTAAATTAGGGTAATATCTATTATATTTATAGATAAATATAAAAACTATTACTTAGAAAGAATAATAATATATTTAATATAAATAATAGCTTTTATAAGCATATTTAAAGCATTTATTAACTAAAGTAATTACCCTTTATTTTCATTTTTATTTTATTTTTATTTTTCTCCTTTAACTCCTCTTCCCCCCTTTTTTTATATCTTTTAATATAATCCTAATTTAGATATATTTACTTCCTAGTATTTTTCTTTTATATTATTAAATATTAGAACAATTAACTATCCTTAGAGTAAAACTATAAAGAGTATTTTCTACCTTAGATATTATAGAATACCTATAAATTAAGAAGATCTAATAGGAATTAAATAAAGAGCAGAATATTATAAACTAGCTAATTATCTATAAAAGGATATATAGGTCTAAACTAATAGTTTATAGAAGAATAATATTTTAAGAACTACTTTAAGAAGCTCCTAAGTCTCTTTATCTAGATAATTATAATTAATACCCTATAAAATAGCTATTTTGTAAAACCTATTATCTATATTAATATACTATTATTTATTATAATTAGATAATTAAAGATTTAAGATTAATAAAAGAAAGAAGCTATTAATAGAAGAGAATATATTAAAGGATATAAATTAAAGAAAAGAAAGAAAAGAAGAAGAAGAGGATTTAAGCTATTATTTAAATAGAAAAAAGAATTATAATTATAAAGCTTAGAAACTAGGTATTAATACTCCTAAGAAAACTATAATTTATTATACCTAATAAACACTTAATTTACTTTATTTAGATATTATTATAAGATCCTAAGCTTCTTATAGCTTTATATAACTATAGCTTTTAAGCTCTTTAATTAGAGAAGCTCTTCTTAATTAAGCTTCTCTTCTCTCTCCTCTCTTTATTTTTTCCTATAATTACCTCTCCTAATAGTACTCTCTTTCCTAGAATTTAATCTAATAAACCAGAGCAACTACTTAATTAAAACTATAATTAATCCTTATTAACTTTATAAGTACCTAGAGCTACTATAGGTTCGGATTACCTATTATTAGAGGTACTAACTAGAGCTATATACTATATAAGAACTATTCTATTATCTTTTAAAGAAGATCTTAGACTTTAAGGGTAAAGTGTTAGTCTTCTTAAAGTAATTATAATAGTAAAAGTAGCCCTCTTAGGAAAAATAATTCCTTGCTCTAGAAGGAGATATTATAATTTAAGTTCTAGCTATAGCTAATTATCTATAAAAGGATAAATAGATCTAATAATTAAATTATAATCTAAGCTATAATAGGAGATTATAAATTAGATATAAAAAGCCCTTATTTTTTATAGTTTTTATATTAGAGGATAATTAATAAGATAATATATATTAATTATCCCTTTATTAATATCTAATAACTATTAATTAATTAATTCTATAAATATTATTAATTAGCCTATATATTCTCTTATTAATTAGCCTTAGGCTAATTAGCCTTCTTTTTACCTTTCCCTTATATTTATTCTATTATAATTAAATAATTTACTTCTATTAATCCCCTTTAATAGCCTAGCTACTACTATTAATTATAATATTATAGCTATATATCCTCTTACTCTCTCTTATCTCTTAACTAATTATTTTAGGGCTAGGTCTATCTTTTATTAAGGAATAATATCTTTCTCTTATAATATAATAAATAATTATACTTAATTTATAATCTCCTATTATAGCTTAAACTATTATATAATCTTAGGACCCACTTATCCTTCTATAGATAACCATCTTATTACTTATCTATTTATCCTTTTATAGACCTTTATTAGCTACTAGAGCTCGAATTATAATATCTTCTTCTAGAGTATAAAACCATTTTCCCTAGTAGATCCATTTCTACTATTATAATAATATTATCCTAGATACTCTAGAGCCCCTAGTGGCTTAAAAAGGGTTAATTAGCTATTACTTAGGCCATCTACCTATGAACTTAGGCATCCTCACTATACTTAAAGTTAAAATAGCTTATCTTCTCCTTATTAATCTATACCTATAGTCCTATACTAGGATTNGACTTTAAGGGTAAAGTGTTAGTCTTCTTAAAGTAATTATAATAGTAAAAGTAGCCCTCTTAGGAAAAATAATTCCTTGCTCTAGAAGGAGATATTATAGTTTGAGTTCTAGTTATAGTTAATTATCTATAAAAGGATAAGTAGATCTAAGCTAATTATCTATAGAAGGATAAATAGGTCTAAAGATTAAATTATAATCTAAGCTATAATAAGAGATTATAAATTAAATATAAAAAGCCCTTACTTTCTATAGTTTTTATAAAAAAAGAAAAAAGAATAATTAAAAAGATAATATATATTAATTATTATCTATTACTATCTAATAACTATTAATTAATTAATTCTATAGATATTATTAATTAGCCTATATATTCTCTTATTAATTAGCCTAAGGCTAATTAGCCTTCTTTTTACTTTTCCCTTATATTTATTCTATTATAATTAAATAATTTACTTCTATTAATCCCTCTTTTATTAGCCTAGCTACTAATATTAATTATAATATTATAGCTAGTATTCTCTTACTCTCTCTCTCTTACATCTTAATTAATCTTTTTAGGGCTAGGTTTATCTTTTACCGAGGAACTATTATAAAAGAAAGATATAGTTCCTCAGTAAAAGAAAGACCTAGCCCTAGAAAGATTAGTTAAGAGGCAAGAGAGAGAGAGAATAAGAGGGCACTAGCTATAATACTATAATTAATAGCAGTAGCTAGGCTAATAAAAAGAGGGAATTAATAGAAGTAAATTATTTAATTATAATAGAATGAATATAAGGGAAAGATAAGAAAAAGGCCAATTAGCCTTAGGCCGATTAGCAAGAGAACACATAGGCCGATTAGTAATATCTGTGGAATTAATTAATTAATGGTTGTTGGATGGTAATAGATGATAATTGATATATATTATCTTGTTGATTGTTCTTCTTCGTTCCTTGTTCCCCTTATATATTAAAAACTATAGAAAGTAAGGGCTTTTTATACCTAATTTATAATCTCCTATTATAGCTCGGACCATGGTTTAATCTTTGGATCCACTTATTCTTCTATAGATAATCGGCTCAGATCCACCTATCTATCTATAGATAATTAGCTATAACTAGAACTCGAACTATAATATCTCCCTCTAGAGTAAGGAACTATTTTTCCCGAGGGGGCTAATTCTACTATTATATTATATCTTCCTTTTATAATATAAATCAAGGATAATAAGAAATTAAAGATTAATAACTTAAAAGAATAAGAAGTTAAAAAAAATCCTCGATTTAAGGAAATAGGATAATAAAATTAAATACCTTATAAAATAGAAAAACTACTTAGAAAGTAAAAACCTATAAGAACTACTAGAACATGTTACCTATATATAATACCTCCTAAAGACCTTCCTTTAATCTTAGAAGAAGGGATAAAGAAAACTAACCTAATAGTCTTTTAATTAGCTACTCTAAAAGCATCTATTACCTAAGTATCCCCTATAACTACTTATTTAGAAGATATTATATTCTCATCTAAATCTTAACTATTCTATAAGAATAACTTAGTATTACGTTTATAAAGGGTTTAATACTAATAGTAAAGGTAAGAGAAGTAGATAAGAACCTTCTAAAGGGCCTCCTTAGATTTTATAATCTTATTCTTAATCTAATACTAATCCAATAAATTCCAGTTTATTATTTTATATTAATCTAAGCTATTTAAAAGGACTAAAACCTACTTATAATAAGATACTATTATTAAACCACTATAATACTTACTATTATAAGTATATTAGGAGTAATAATTAGACTTATTAAGTATCTAATAAGGTTTTCTAAGGTTCTTATATTAAAGGCAAGGTATAACTAAAATACCCTTAAAATCAATTATAAAAGCCTATATAAGTTATTATTAGGTTTTTAGGTATAAAGGTTTATTTATATAGCTAGATATAATAAGAATATAATAAGGAAAGGGAAGGAGGAGAGGGGAATATATATATAGAGATAGAGACCTACTTATATAACCTTAAAGATAAGGACTTAAGGAGAGGAGGATTATATTATAGCCTATAATAGGTGATACCTAAATAATATATATAACTAAAGACTATATAATTACATAGGAGCGACTACTAAGTAAGGGCATAGTAAATATAACCTAGAATAATAAAATACTCCTTATTACTCCATAGAACTATAATACTAAAGCAACCAACGCTCTAAAATCACTTTAAAGGTAGCTATAACTATATAGATAAGAGGATTCTATAGGATCTAGCTAGAGGACTCACTAGCTATTAATATAACTTAGTTATTATAATCTACTTATATATTATTAGATGTAATATTAGACTTTAGTATTACTTAATATAATACCTTCATTACCTGCTAATATAAAAGAAACCTATTTAATATCCTTTAAAAGTTAGAATCCGACCTAGATATTATAATAAAAGCTAGTAATAACTTTAATATTATAAACTTTTTAGATAAGCGCACCTAATTCTTAGAGAGGTATATATTAGATTATATTTAAGACTATATAAATAGATTTAAAGAGCCTTCTACTAGGTATTACCTTAATATAATATTAGAGGAATATAATATAAGCTATATAAGCTATATAGAATGGTTTAATACTAATAATCTATGGGTTAGCTTATTTAAGACTCTCTAGAGCACTATTAGTCTAGTATTTCAACTAATATAATAGGAGAAATAAAGTAAATAGGCTTATAATATAGGTATACTCTATTATAAAAACAATAACACGTGTTATAGACTAGTCTTAACTATTATATATACTATTTATAATTAGCTAAGGAATATACCTAAGGTAATAAGGAGTCCCGCGCTTAATAGTGCTCGTGCTTTTACTAAACTCGGCGTAACTATTAATTATACTATAATTATATAGGCTTTAGAGTGTTATAAAGATATAAAGAAAAATAAAGAAGTAATACCTTAGTTAAAGAAATTACTAGAGAGGATTTAGTTAATATGCTAGGATTATGAAAAATAGTTATTAGAAATAATATACCCCTTCCTTGAAGTTATACTAATAGCTAGTAAGTATTCTAGCTAGAACCCATAGAATCCTCACTATTTATATAATTATACGTTAACTAGGATTAATTAGATCACTAAACTGTGTTTTATGGCTATATAGTTTTTATAGTATTAATTGTAGTATGCTAATTAGCTGCTGTTTTATTAGCGAGAGAGGTAATATAGTTCTATTTAATAGCTCATCGTTATAGGATGGTCCGATCTCTACTGTGGCGATGAGCAAAATGCTCGTCTGGGACTTGTGTTTGAGGCGGTTGTTGTGCAGATGTTTGGGTTCTGTCATCGCTCCTTGGGTGTTATGGGCTAGGTGAGGTCAACCTGATGTCGCCATGTGCTGTGATTGGCGCCATCGTTGCTCTTTTCAAAGGCTCAGGTAGTGTGAGATAAGAGGGTGAATGGTGAACGCACGGCGCTATGAACTTGGTTTGTTATGAGACGCTCAAAAAGAAAACATCGATTAGGCAGAAAGCCGTTGATCGGGAAATTAAGCTGTTGATACTCATGATCTGTACGCCATATTATATAAAGGACTAATGGAAGCCGCTTTATTTATGTGTTTTTCTTCAAGTTCCAAAACTGAATGCGCGTGAGGAAAGTACTTCTTTATAGCTATTGATTTTTGTATTATAAGGCGGGCCTGTTGCTATCCATACCTGCTGGCCACAACTAACCTGCTCTTACACGAACCAGTCCTGACACCCAATTTTAAGAAGCTGATGCGTCTTCTTGTCCACGATTACCTAGCTATGGTTTGTCTCCTAGTTGGCCACGAAGATTTGACGATGTTTGGCCATTGACAGCGTTTCATTTCTCGAAGCAGCCCTTGTATGGCCCTGGGTGGATGGTTTGGCGCGTTTTTGACTCTGAGCATGGCTGTCTTCGAACCGCACACGTTTCTGGCTCCGATCGTTATGACCTCAGTTGGGTGTCTGATATCGTCTTCTCATTGGCAGAGCTTGATAGCTTGAGGAACGATCGGTTTGCCTTGCCCCGCTCTGATTGGCCGTTTAGGAGCAAGGCATAAGCGCAACCCTCAAGCTAATCGATTTCTGGCCGAGCACCAATAGCTACAGTTGGCAAGTCCAGCCTCCAGCTAGCCAATGAACAAGAAGCTACTAACCAATCCGTTTTTATCTATGTGACAGCACATATCAATGAAAACATTAAATAAGGGAAACTACGAACTCAAATGGCCGTGGTGAAACCAGTATACTTTAACTATGGCGAAATTTCAAGATTTACCAGCCGAAATGCACGTTGCTATCTAGAGAACTAGACTTAGAGAACCTAGGATACTTTATGTAGATGCCAGCCTTCATATCGCTATGGCACAATGTAGTGGTCGTCAACCTTCATAGGAGCAGTTTCTAATAAAAGGTCACTTCAAAGAGAATTAAGAGCCTAATCAAGGCATTAATAGAATTAGCTATGCTTGCATAGAGTCTTGGAAAGGCAAGACGCTATCGACCGGACTTTATACGAGCATAAATACAGAGAACACAAAAATATATGTCGGTAAGATGCAACTTATGAAAGGATATCTTCATGATCCATGCTACGACAATCACATGCTGGATCATCGGGAGCAATGCAGACTTCGTCAATGCTGTCCATTGTATTGGCCGAACATTTTCTTCGGCGTCCCGTTAGGTTGCTTAGAGTGGAAGTAGCAAGTATCAACAAGAACAGCGGGGCTGTCATTTTGCATCTACATGGTGTGTGCATTTAAGACTAAGGGCTAGATCAAAGTGAGGGGGATACTAAAGTTTGTCTGATTTATTTTGCCTGCCCCTTGCCTTATTAGGGGATCGCGCCGGCGTAAAAGAAACAACATAAATAAGCCAGACAAGGGTTTAGATATCCCCCAATTTGATCTGGCCCTAAGCTCCACTCAACTGTGAGCCACTCTTCTAATCATGATGGTTTTCTCGGGATCCGGAACGCTCTATGATACATCAGTCCCGCATTCATATTTCCTCAAGAGGCACAACTTACATATGGGCCATGCCATATATCTTCATGCCTTTTGGAGGCACTAGGAGGATTCTTCACCTCGTACTGTAAGAGCATCACGGCCAAGATTATCTTCATCTCATTCGCAGCAAAGAACCGGCCAGGGCAAACATGCCGACCGTATCCCCAAATGAGATTTGTTGGATCTACAGCAACTAATGAGGTACTTTCAATACCCTTGGCTGTCTTACTATGCGAACTCTCTTTATCTTTTGCTTGTTGGAGTTTAAAGAAGCGGAGAGAGTCGAAAGTTTTAGCGTTAGGGAATAGATCTTCATCGAAGGCCATTACACCAGCTGGAATCTGCACATAAACGCCTGCTGGGATAGACTGGCCGTTTGATAATCGGAATGGCTTGATGACCTTGCGATTAAATGTGCCTATAGTTTTATATTAGAGCATTGTAGGAGGATTCAAGCACCATGTATGACTTACTAGCGCTCAAGGTGTGGAACCGTAATATTTCTTTGAGAAAACTATCGAGCTTCCTCATACTTTGTAAAGACGAACTAGTGAACTGGCCATCAGAGTCTTGCAGGGCCTGCTTGATGTCTTCCTTAAGAATTGAGCAGATTTCAGGCGAAGCAGCAAGTGTATAAAGTCTACGTTTATTAGACGAATTTCATAATTGGTATATTCACTTACGCGTTTGTGGTAACCAAATTAGTAGTATGAACGGATGCAAAAATTGCAGCGAGCTGTGTTCGTGCGATTAAATTAAGATCCACCTTGCCCGTTGCGCTTTGGGCGTCAATCAACCATTGCAGCATATCATCGGGCTTCGTTGCGGTGAAGTCGTTCAAGCTTTCTTGTCGAGCATTAACAATTCGCCGTAAAATCGAAGTTGCCTCTTCCAGCCGTTTATTAACTCGCTTGGTAGATGGAAGCAATCGGGCCACGAAGGGCCGCAGAAACTGTGGGATCATCAAAATGATATGTGCGGCGGCCATTACCTCAATAACATAATTAACGGCCATATCGACATACTGCTCGCTGCGACATAGCTCATCGCCGATGAAGATGCGCCCCGAGACTGTAGAAATAATGCGGAGTAGATTTCTGTTGATTTTTACTTCTGTCCAATCCTCGGTCTGTGGAAGCTCTTGAGTCATGGAGTCACGCACTGATTGAGAGATAGGCGAGGATAGTCTGGCTACATGCTTGCCATTAGTACTTCAAACCTAGTTGACTCTAAGAAAGTACATACTCAGTGCCGGAGTCAAGGAGGTATTTATGGTGTGTACGAAGCCTGGGACTTCAGGTGGAACTTGGGTGTAGGAGGTTTGCAGGATCTTAGCCGAATGGAGTTAGTTGACTATTATAATAGGACTTAGAATCGTGAGAGATACTTCTGAAGTAGCGTCTACGAGACTCAGTGTATCGTCCGGCAATTTTTTCAATTCTTCCAGAAATTTAGAAGACAGGACAATAGTTTCAGAAGCTGGTCAAGTCTTCAACGGCGAGTTCGATATAAGATTTGGGGGTTGGTAATACGTACGCGCTGTTGTAGCAATGCAGAAATAATCAGCCCCGGCCTTGATCTAACCCAATTTTAGCAAAGAGATTTTAAAGTGTGACCAACTAGGCTTACCATTTTGTAACCCTCTAGATAAAGATCCCATGCAGAACCAGACGTGAATTGCCTCTTTCGAGCCCAGCGAGATCCTTTCCCAACAACAGGAAATACTTGTAACGGATTTGGGGTAATATATGCTTGAACCACCATAACAACTGCTAGGGTGCAGATGCTGAGTGCGATAAGTTGCCATCGAGGAGAGCCCTCCAGCAAATGAACATTGCTGTGGATTGGATGAGCCATCTTGTGCCGATGTTTTGGACTGTCTCCGCGTCGAAGGTTTATTCCTCTTATGAAGGGAATTTAAAGGCTGCCTTTTTATTTTGTATGGAAGCGCAGCTGTTTGTTGTTCTAGTCTATAAGGTCATTTACTCAGGTGTTCATAGAGCCTAGAGAGGTATTATATAGAATCTGTAATAGGTAAGTAAGAGTGCTTTGGTTTCCTTGGCATAATAGCTGCAGCGGAATCAGATGAGACGAGTTTTCAGTACTTGGCCAAACCCCGCCAACCAACAAGACATGGACGAAACCCCCTACTCCAGAACACAGACATTGACCTCTAGAGTGAAGTAAATCTTGGTCTTACAGGTAGAGACGTCGCGACATTCGTTAGTAGTTTCCGCTCCACCACAACGTCAGGAAACATTAGCCTTCTTCACAATATAGAGACACCTTAATTGTTCAGTCTCACCCCAACATGTAGTCCGTGATGTTTTTACCTTGCTTGCTTCTGCATCTCTAGAGAGATGCCTAAGGGGACGATCGTTGAAGTGTACTGGCTGGCCTTAAAAGCTTTTTTTTAAAAAAAAGATTCTATATAAGACATGTCTTATTAGAATCTTACCCCTAGTATGTTAAGACCATTGCTATACGCACAGGTGGACGCACAAACTGGAGCACTTCCACCAATCAGACGAGAGCCTTCGGCCATCTTCCCTCTCACCGCCTTTAATCGAAATCAACACATCTTTCGAAACACCACAGAGGGAGCTCAGCCCCGCAGTGCCAGCCCCATAAGGGGGGAGCGGGGGGGTCCAATGAGGTCATAAGGGCAGTCAGATTGCTATCCTGTCTTCTACAGCGGCCTCAACTGTCCTGGAAGCTCGTAGGATTGCGACGGCAGGCCCTATTGGACCCGTTTTGTGGTGTGTGTATGTGTGTGAGACAGAAAACCAGGCGTGCCAGGGACTATGAGTCCACTTCTGTGAATAAATATTAATACTCCTAATTACACGCATATTTAACAGTCGGACTATGTGTTTGTGTGTGTGTTTTCCGTCCAGGGGCCTTTAGGCCGCTCAGGTCCCCTGAAGGGGCACAGGACGCGCTGAGATACTAACTAGTATGCAGCGTTCTTATACCTGGGGTCAAATGAATGCCATAGATATCGGCGATCAGCTTCGTTCAAATATGCGTTCCAACCATCGTCAACGCCGGGGCTCGGCTAGAGCTTTGACCTGGTCCTTCCTCCTTGCAACAACAGCCCTTGCAAATAGCTTCCTTTTTGCAGATAAAAGGCCAGCCGGCCTGGACGCCCTATAGATCTCAAAGCCGTTAGTAACAGGCCCCAGTGGATGAGATATTCAAGGTTCGTAGCATACATGGCTCAGCGAGAGAGAGAGATCGGTCTAGGGACACAATTACCCCCTTAGAATAGCATTAGAAGGGTAAAAGAGCCCAGTCACACTATCTGGCCTATCAAGGCATTCAAATTGGCCCTCGATAGAAGAGCTCTCAACGCCCTAGACATCCCAAGGCCAACAGGATGCCTTGCAGACATTAGATGCGAATAGCATCAATATCCGGGACAACAAGGCCCGAACAGGGCCCGAGCCAAGGGTCAGAAGCCAAGGGTCAGTACACATATCAAGTGGGGTTGTCAGACATGTAATGTAGCCCTTTGTAAAGAAGGGAAATGCTGGGACTTCTATCATAAGCCAATTTCTTAACGCCACGTCAAAGCGAGACATGGCGTACTGAACCAAACCTTCAGGCCTGCCATTGTATCGGATCAGGAGGTTATTGGAGAACATTCTGACAACGACTCAAGAAAATCACATCTCAATTGATGGACTGTTGGAAGTTGTAGATTATAATGTTTTGCTTGTTCCATATAAAAGAATGCAAGTGATCAGAATATATAGTCATATTCTTCACTCGAAAGCCCCCAGAATTGGATCAAGCATTATTGGAAGCGCCATTTTCAAGTGCATTCAGGCAGCATATTCGCTATGGATAATCAGACCACCTATATATTATCTGGGGAAACAATCGACAATGAGGACCCAGACAACCCGTTTATTCGCACTATCATTCTGGCCACAGTCATTACCATGATTGGGGCTCTAGCATACCAAATTCTATTAGCTCAAAGAAAAAACCCGAAGATCCCTCTCATCAATGGAACAAAGCCCTGGAGTCTTTCTGCCGCTACAGAGAGGCAGAATTTTGTACAGAATGCTCGTCACCTGATAGAAGAGGGATTCAAAAGTGTGAGTCCACGCTTGTGTACCTACTAGATAACCGGATGCTTACACAATTGACTCAGGGAAACAAAGCATTCAGACTCCAGACAGATAATGGAATTCGTCTAATTCTGTCTGCAGAGTACGCTGATGATATCAAAAACGATCACAAGCTTAGTCTTCCCGATGATACAGGTATTGAGTTTCATGCAAATATCCCGGGCTTCAATCTTTGGGAGATGGTTAGCTCAAAGAATCGACTTGTTGTTAGAACAATTAAGGAGCACATGGTAAATAACCATTGTAAGTGAAAGTTGCCTTCTCGTCACGATTCTACTAGATTATTCAAACTTGACATCCTCTTCCTGCCTAGCTAATTCTTTACAATAGCTGCACCCTATGAGACTCTATCAGCAAAAACAACAGACGCATTAAAGTCGAACTGGAGCGAGGATACGGGTGAGTAGATTTAGGTCCCTCTTTATTTAAGCCAACCCTTATTAGTTTACTTATCTAGATTAGTATGGCACGAAATAGTAGTGTTCGAGACAGTTTTGCAGGTTATCGGTCGTCCTTCCTCTTTGGTTTTCTCCGGTCCTGAGCTCTACAACAACAAGGACTGGATCCCACATATTCAGTCATACGTTAAAAGCACATTTAGTGCAGCGTACGCTCTCCGAAAATGGCCGTATCTTTTACAACCTGTGGCCCATTGGTTGATACCCTCATGTCGAGAGCTACGTAAAGATTTCAAAAAATGTGCCGGGCTCATAATTCCGGCTGTTGAGCAGCGAAGGCGCGATCGACAAGCGCGAATCCTCCGGGGTCTCCAACCCGAAGAGTACAACGATGCCATGGAATGGCTTGAGAAGGTATCAAACGGTCAGCCTTATGATGCGACAGCAGCTCACATGATATTCGGGATGGCTGGAGTCTTTAGCAGCGTTAATACTGTTGCCCAAATACTTTATGATATTTGTGACCAACCAGGACTTATGGAGGATCTAAGAAAAGAGATCATTGAAGTCAAACCAGAGGGTCGGTGGAAGAAAAATACCTTCTATCAGCTGAAGCTCATGGATAGTGTTATGAAAGAGAGCCAGCGGCTTGAACCGTTGACTATAGGTAAGTGCTGCTTTTGGACACTGGCTTACAATACTTGAACTAATGTATTCTGCAAGTCTCAATGAATCGCCTTGCGGTTGGAGACGTTACTCTGCCCGACGGAACTACTATTACAAAAGGAACACGACTTGTGGTCTCTGCTAATCATTCATGGGATAACTCTATTTACCCAAATGCAGATAAGTTTGATGGTTACCGCTTCCTTCGATTACGTGAGGAAGGGAGCAGGAGCGCTCAGTTCGCTACGACGAGCTCTAGTACATTGGGATTTGGCCATGGAAACTGGGCATGTCCAGCACGTGAATTCGCATCACAAGAAATCAAGATAGTTTTGAGTCATATCTTGCTAAAGTATGACTTGAAGCCGGCTCCTGGGTCAAAGCCCGTGACTAGTCGTTATGGGTTTATGAACTTGGCGGATGCTAAAGGCTGTATCATGATACGAAGAAGGAAGGAGGAAATGAATTTGTAGGAAATTAGCTTTGTTATGCTGAATTCCACCGGCTTAATTCTGGACTCATAGCGCAGGCATGCCCTTGCATAAAGTCAACCGTTTCATAGGGGAAAAGGCGAATATGGCCTGACGCAAGGAAATACAATATCAATAAACACGGACTTAAGACCAGTGAGGATTTCTGCTCAAGGTTGTTCTATCTCCTTGAATGCTATTAGCCACTATATAGGTAGTGTATAGGGGTCCGATCCTAACCCTAAACCAACCCAACCCTATTACTAACCGGCCAAAAGCCAGAGACTATCCCTTTGACGTACACGGGGCTCCAGCCCACCATCGTACAGGGATGTCCACGAATCAAATTGAAGCTCTAAGGCAGTACTTTTTTTCCCTATTAATTTAG
>LDEE01000068.1:33160-65731 GCA_001021365.1 Stachybotrys chartarum | reverse complement strand
ATATAGCCTATAGCCTTAGAAATTATTATAATATAGCTATATATATTAAATACCTTAAATTCTAAATATAATAAGATATAAGAGGATAAATAGGAAGGCTCTTTTATAATTAGCCTTTAACCCTTCCTAAGGGGGTATATTAGATAACAGGGTGATTAGGTAACCGCCTGAACGATTTAGCCTACTAATAGGAACACGGGGATCTGCATAGAAAAAACACCAAAAAGGGGAGAGATAAGAAAACAATAGACAGAACACAATATACACTTTCACACAACAATAATAGGGTGGTCAGGTGACCGCACACAATCGCCCGAACGATTTGGCCCACTAATAGGAACGCGGGGATCCGCATAGGAAAAACACCGAAAGGGGAGAGATAAGAAAACGATAGACAGAACACAATACACACTTTTACATGACAGCAGCTTAAACCAGGCTGTTATTGGATTAAGGGGCAGGATGATAAAGAAGAAATACGAAAGATCGGCAAAAGATCAGGAATAAAGCGAGCCAAGTGCGACAGAAGCATCCAAGAGTAGTATCGCAATTACTACTTCTATAATCAACCTACCTGGGATATCCCGGTGTCAAGCAGCGCGGCGATGTGCACCTTAGCCTCCTCTGCATTGCATATCTGGGAATTTTGGCGTCTGCACCAGCGGCGAGCAACACCATGGCCGTGTGGAGGGTCCTGGCTGCGGCGGCAGCCTGGATGTGGTTGACGACGGAGAGGTTAAGGGCCATTAGCTACGTAAGGGCGAATTGGAGGGTGCCATAAGACGGCGCCCAGGACTGGCAGAGCTAGGCAGTGAAGCCGCGGTCGGCTGGTGGTGTTGAATTTTTGTTTGCTAGAGGGACTAAGGAAGAGTTAAGATTTCAAAAACCAGGCGCATGACTTCACTCCCTGGTCTTTAGCCTTGTCTTCCTAAAGCCTTCTTGACTAGTGTCAATTTTTGTTCTCGTCAGAAATGAATGGGCTCATTATGCAGCCACATCAACAAATCGCGTCTTGGCATCCCCGGTGAAGTAAGACATAGTGCCTATTGGACTAACTAGACACATATTTGAGGTGCGGCTGAACGATACGAGGAGGACCTTCCTGCATAATATCCACCAAGACTAGTGATTCTGGCTGAAACCTAAACAGCCCCCGGATACGGCAGCAAGACTTATACATGTCGGTGTGATAATGAATGGATGCTATACATCAATAGTTCCAGCCGCAAATCAATAGTATAGAAAGAGAGCAAGGTCAGGAATAAACACATGACGATCTCAGGCTGACACTACGTGATACAGAGTATCCTTAGCTTAAAAAGTAAATAAGAACCCTTCTCCTGACGTGCACACCAGATTACAAATTTACGGAGTACTCTTCTCATTTGCACTGGAACCTAAATTCTTCGTCGATCCACCATAAGGCTCGCACACTATGAAGCTCTCTCTCTCCTTTCTCATTGTTCCCCTCCTGGCTAACCCTTGGGCCGCTGGAATCGACGCGCGCTCCACGACAGGCTGTAACGCCGACAACTGCCTACGTGCTCTTAGAAACCCTACGCGCACCGCTGCTGCGACGTCATTCTGCCAGTCATACACCCAAGCAAATGTAACGGCCACAACCTCTCTCCCTCCCCAGTTTGCCACAGCGTGTGGGTCTGGCCCAACGCAATCGTCGCGCTTGAGCTCTGCCTGTTCCTGTTATGTGGTGAGTCCTGTACTTTCTATTGGAGAGAGTTGAGCGATCCTTGATTTATGGTTAGTGAGACATGGCTAATTCATTTGGGGGATGGATAGCAAGCGCCAGCGTGTAGCGATACCAGCTCAGACAGCAACAACTGTGGGACCTGTGGGAACGTGGTAAGTTCCAAGAGAATTCCGTGTCTTCACCACAATTGTTCACAAAAGCCCAGTGCATCCCCGGTTCAACCTGCTCATCAAGCACCTGTGTTTGCACCAACTCTGGCAAGCCTCCTTGCAACGGGCAATGCCCGGACTTGACTTCTGACAACAATAACTGTGGGGCTTGCGGGCACTCGGTATGTACCTTTTGACTCTTGGAGCCTCAATTCCAATCCTAGGGGTTCTCAGATCTGAGAACCAGATCTGACTAACGCTCCATCAACGAACCCCACTAATACCAACCCCCTACTATAGTGCGCACTCGGCACCACCTGCCAATCCGGCGCCTGCGCCCCCCTCCCTGACACCTGCTCGAGCTACACAGCATCGTGTTTCGATGTGATGAACGGCATATTGGAAAGCAACTCAATCGCAAGTCCGCAGCTAGTGGATTATCGCATACAGAGCGCAATACTGGGAATTACGACCCCAAGTGACTTCTTGGTGGCACTGGGTCCAAACCCATGCCAAATATACACTGATCCTACAGAGTATAACTCGTGTGTGGAACTATTAGCAAATTCGCAGTTTGTAGCCCAGCTGACCGACATCACAAACGGGGTCTTGAGTGGATTCCAAACATGCGCTTCGGACTTTGCAACGGGTGGACCAGATTATCAGATAATCATTAACGAACCGAATAACGCGACCTGTCCGGGACACAACGGTGTTAAAAGGCATGAGAAACCGACGTTCGGTGTCGGAGAGGATCACGACCTGACTCGGAGCATGCTGGAAGGCATCGAGTATTATAGGAGTACCGCGGGTGCACCATCGCTAGGCCACCCGAAATCGTCGGATCTTCGGCTGACAGGCAGGCAATCAAGCACCTGCAGCCAGACCGGAGTGTGCTTCCAGAGATGCCCGGATTGCAGAGATCAACAAACATACTGTGGTACACAGGCGACCATAATAACAACGGCAGTGTGTGGGAGCCTGGCTGCAGTCGCCAATGCTGCTGTGGCAGTATTGGCTGCCGGTGCATGCGCATCAGCGTGCGGTCCGGCAGCACCATTCTGCGCCGCCTTCTGTGCAAGGGCGGCGGGCGGCTTATCAGCTGTCGTCGTCGGCGCTACATGCGCACAACTAAGGAGCGTAATCTGTGACCCGCTCACTGAGCGGTGTGCAAACTGCAATTCGTTCAACGACGGAATATGTGATCCAGGCAGTACGCAATGTTGTCCAGGTGAGACGGGTACCCAGTGCGGAGACGGTTGTTGCTGTTGCCCGAGGTGCTACGCTCCAGGCGGCATTAACTGCGAGTGCACAGCAGCCCCATGTTAAAGGGCTAATACTTGAAAGTTTCTGTATTTGGCGGGGCTGCTATCCAGTGTCATAGCAATCTTCCGGTCGAGGTCATGTCCTGACGGCGACCTGGTTAGTTTTCCTTCCAAGCTGTGTAATCCTATAATTCCTTTATCGATCCACAAAAATAGCAAGGTAGACCCGATAAGGTTGAATAGGATGTCGCAATCTCGGCTCAAGAGTCTCTGGAAGAGAACGCCAAACAACTCTGCCAGGATCTGACACATATATTGACATGGGGAAAAGAGCACAAAGTGGTATTCGACTATAGGAAATGTGAACTCCTACACTTCACACGGTCGAGTGACACGACGCACTCCCCAGAAGTCACTGCCGACGGCTTCGACCTCACGATCAAGGAAGAGCAGGACCTGGCCATGCGCTGGCTCGGGGTCTGGTTCGACCGCAAGGTCAGCTTCAACCACCACGTGAAGAAGCGCACAGCACAAGCGAACATGTATGCCGTCAGTCCCTGGACGTACTTTAAAGGCTCGCCAACTCGACTAAAGGAAATAATGGCCTCATCTCCTTTCCCAAACACGGAATGTTCGGCTGCCCGTTCCCGACTCCAGGACTGTGTCTGTACCAAGACCACTCCCGCTGCATGTACTGCCTGCAGCAATGGAACATTCTTCGCATCTTAGCAATATACCGGTTGAAGTTATTAACGCTACGCTCCAAGCACAACCCTGAAAGCGTGACCATGGTAGAAAGTGGTTGCCCGGCATGTTGTGAGAAGGAATTCGTAGGCAATGACTACCTGCCAAATGCTCCTGTACTGTGCCTCAATCCCTCTCTTGCGGAGCCGGGTTTGACCATCCCCTTCAACCCGCAAAAGACAAGATTCGAACATGCTGAGTATATCTTTGAACCAACACAGCACATCCATCTGCGTCGGAAAGAAGATTCTCTTGTTCAAGCCATGGCGGAAGCGATTTGAGCGGCTCCGTCAATCTCGATCGAGATGGGGAGAATTTTTGGCTCGACTGTATAGTTATGTCAATGAGCTCCTCAAGGTAGCGTCGGAGCTTGACCGCTCGTTCGATCATGTAATATTGCGGGAGCCAACGGGTACCGTTATCAAGGACCACTTCAAGGGTACTGGGGAGGGCATGTGAAGATGATGCTGAGAAGCAGCAGTCTTTCTATTCAGCTAAATGGCCATCTCATTTGTAGGTATTGAATTGCAACTCGTTGTGACATAACATACATAGTGGTGACCTTCGTTGCTTATTTAATAAACGCACGGGGCCCCGTACGTCTATTGGGCTCCCATCTATCTACTTGAGGCCTTGGTAGACAGATGTAGATAAACTCGCTAGTCTGTATAGTATGATGGATTGCTTGACCTCAACAGTCGACAAGTCTCCATTTATTGTGCCCTCCGGTGGTTTCTCTAGCAGCCGCGTCTGCCCACGACTTAGATATATTGAAATGCGGTGTGTGGGTGATGATGGCCCAGAACTGATCTGCTGAGGGAAATCTCGTGATCTTATTGGCAAAGAATTCGCCATCGGGAGAAAGTTCAGACATGCTGATATCCAGACATACTCCGACCTGCAGAGATGCGTAATTTTCTCCAGCATAAAGCCATTCTAGAAGCTAGGAGCGTATGTATTTGGCGAAACTGTATAATTCGTTACGCTTTCTCAGCTATTCATTTGGATCGTCTGAAAACCAACTGAAATCGTTCTTCAATATCAGCGGCCTTACCGCCAACTTTTTTGGCTCTGAGCTCCAATCAAAGCAAGTCCTTACAGCATTTATGACCCGGTTATCGCATAGGAACACTTGAAATTCGCTAAACTCCACTAGCGAGCTGATGTACTGCTGGTGAAACCAAACAGGATGGTCAGGATTCTTTCCGGACCGAGTGCACTTGAATCTCGTTCGATGCGCTCCGCTCCTGAAGTGAATATCACCCGTACCACAGCTATAGCTCCGTTTGAACACAGTTTTCAGTTGGGGCTCTAAGAGGGTATATATACTCCATCCAAAGCAGGTCTTCGGCCGGTATAAGCACTTAGCAGACTCATTTGCAATTTTCTCTAGAGCATAAATATCCCTAATCTTAAGCTTGGCCCATTTCTTTTCCGTTTTGCTCGGATAAAGCGCGATTGGAACGCTGAAATAAGTCTCATATGACTGTAGAAGTCGAATTCGGATAGCCTGATCTAGCCGCAGGTTGTACGTAGGTCCAATAGGACTATTCTCTTCGCATTAATATTGAGTATATACTCTGCCAGTTTGTTTTGGGATATCTGATCTACTATCCAATCCCAAGTTTGGAACTCTGCTGATTAGTGGACAGCATTGTCTAAATACTGACCACCAAAAGAGCCTGATGGACTGTTAGGCGGCCGTTTTCCACACTAAGAAATTTGCTCCCCAGCCTTCTTTTTAGTGCTTCGACTGTGTCTGGATCAGTGAAGCTGAGAAAGTCGTCGCCAAGAATCTCCTGGTCCTCGGGACATATCGGAACATCAAGGAAGTCGCAATCCGCTACCGGTATGTTCTCCAGCACAGAGGCGCCAATGCAGATGAAATGAACAGCAGGCACGACGTTCTGGATCTGAGCCGCACCAATCGAGAGGTTGATGCCTATGCCGAGGCACAGATTTTGGAAGTCGCGAACGTGAAAACGGCCAGGATCGGAAGCTGTCCTCCTCACAGGCTGGCGATCAACGCAACGTCAATCAAGAGGTTGTCAACTAGGTTGATGTCAACCAACTCAACCCAATTCAACGGAGCCTATACTTAATAATCAACCAACTCAATATCATGAAGTTGGTTGCGTTGACAAGGTTGATTAGGTAGCGTAGCGATGTTCCAGACTCCGGTGCTGGGTAGCCCAGCCCAAGACCGGTTGGGTCTTGGTGTTTATTAGGAGATACTTCCCTTAACACCTAATTATTTCATCAATCTAGGTACCATGGAGCGCTCCCTAACATGCTATTGACTCGACACGTCCAACGCGTCAGATGCGAAACGCGTGAGATGCGATTCGCTCGTCCATCGACTCTGTCGCTTCCGTATCAGCATCAGCCTGATCACCTCATTAAGAACTTTGATAGGAATATCTTCCAGTGTCTAGTGGTTGAATCGATCGTCGAGAGCAACCTGTCCTTCGGAGATCCCGAATATAAGAGGTTGCGATCACAGGTCTAATGTACTCACCACGCTTCTCCGCAGTAACCAACGGCTGGAGTTCGATGCATCTGAAGCACAAGCAATAACTGGGAAAGGACAACTCATCGAAGCGGTCAAGGCGGCTCAACACAAGCGCAATCATGACTGCCATAAGCTGAGACGAGAATAAACTGAACGACAAGGACTGGGTCGTCCTAGAGGCGTTTGGGAATATCTTGCAGAGCTTCGAGGACGCAGTCGAGACGCTTAAAGGTGACGGGATTCAACGGAAGCGCAGGCAGGAACATTTCGAGTCTCATGGCAATCTGTGGGACGTGATCGTGGGAAACGAATTCCTGCTTGCGCAATTGGGGAAAGCTAAAGTCCAAATTAATTGCCAATTGCTAAAGGCCGCGCACAATGCATGTCAGGCCTCAGATGGCAGCAAATCGTAATTGCTATAGACGAAAATCAACACAATACACAGACACCGTTATTTCCTAGTCACTTTAAAGTGTACAGCAACCCGACAGTACCTTCTCCTTAAAGTGATAACAACCTCTATATGATGACCACGGTTCACTCGCGATCCGATAGTAGTCATCGTTGGAGTTGGGGGAACGTGCGCACCATTGACCAGCTCAACTGCATACTTAGCTGCCATCTTATTCAGCTGAACAGTGCATGCGCTGGCGTTGAGTGCTTGGCAGCAGACAACTTCTGCGGGTCGAAAGCTTCTGTTGTAAAAGCTCGACCCATCATGGCTAGGGTCCTTAATCGTATCCGTACCCTTGCTGAGCGGGAGGATCAGGCACGAGCTCCTACCACTATATGTAGGTGGCTGGTACCTGATTGTTGGCCTTGCAGCAGTATGGGGAATACAGGTCATTCATATAGAGCTGATTTCCAGGGTCGTCTCATAACACGATGACGGTGACAAATGAAAAGCCACCGTGGCTTGAAATGAGGTACAAGCCAAGGTTGCCTGGCATACATGATTGCTGCCATGCCATGCACGAAGCAATAAAAATATCAGCCTCACCGGCGGACGATTGTGCTGGCTGGAACATTCCCGACATTTATTGGTATTCTTGCATATTCTGTCCCCCCTGTAGCTTCCTATTTGGGGCCTAGGACAAGGGTCTAGACCGCCAAGCTACATATTCTCCGCCAGCATATCACCCCTACCCCTGATACGGGGTACGCGTGAGCCCGTTGTCATTGGCTGCGACTTAAGCTCCAGATCGAGGTTCCTAGCGGCTACGGTAGATGAGGCAGATCACAAAGGGTTGCTGAAAAGTCCGGCCGACACTAGTGCCCTGAGTACCGTGGCCTACTGGAAGAAGAGAACATGTGCCGTCTTGAGTTCCAGAAACCGCCTGGCGATGTGCCGAGGTGAAAGCGTGGATATCAGGCCCGAGCATCCAGTTCCCCTGCGTATTTTTTTCAGCTGGTTCTGTGCGGACCCTCGCTCTACTCATCATCCCGTTCCCTTCCACCCTTAAAGCAGGTATATAGATCCCCTTTGCTTCACCCTGTCCCTTGTCTTATTTCTCTTCGCTACCAACCTTCCAAAGTGCCTCTTCGCCCTTTGACCGGAGGTCCCTGGTTCGACTTGCTAGCTCCTGACTCACAGGGTTAGTTCCTTCACTCCCCAACCTTCGTGTCCTTCGCTATGGCCGCCACCAAGACCCTCACTGCTGTGGCAGCCATCTTCCTTCTCCAGCATACCCAGGCCACCAACTTTCAGCTCCCCCCGTGCCTTGAACCCTTTAGACCTTTTGTCTACTCAGGCTGCTATCAGGATGGCTCTCCCAGGACTCTTGAGTACCGCTCCGAGCAGAGCTCTAGGAACATGACCATTGAGGCGTGTGTTACTGAATGCAAAGGTGAGTTCCCATGGTACCACGTCTATGCTGCAAAGAAGATGGCTCACTATGTACCTCTAGGCAACGGTTTTCGCTATGCTGGTCTTGAATACTACGGAGAGTGCTACTGTGGTGCCACTGTCAACTCTCCGGCTCTAGATGAGAGCCAGTGTAACCTCCCGTGCAACGGCAATAGCTCCGAAACATGCGGCGGTAACGATGCTCTGTCCATTTACCAGGACACGACCTTCACCACCCACCCGAGTGAAGTGGACATCGAGGATTATGCTCCTCTTGGCTGTTATACCGACGACGGCCCCAACGGCCGCTCCCTCCCCTGGCCTCGGGACATTCCTCAGGAAACTTTTACCCCTGCCCAATGCCTATCTGCTTGCAGGGATAGAGGCTTTCCCTTCGCTGGCACCGAATATTCACGCAAGTCATGACTCAATCTTACCTTTGATCCTATTGCAAGGGCTAACGTTTGGCTATCTAGATGAGTGTTACTGTGGTTCAGTCATGGGAAATCATACCATAGAGGCACCTGCAGAAGACTGCAACATGCCCTGCCGTGGTGATCCATCCCAAATCTGTGGTGGCAGCAGACGGCTAAGCCTGTATGTTGCTCGGGAACTGTTATCTCTTGAGCCATGCGGTCATAACCCCCCTAATGATACTACAACCACCACCTCTATTCTAGTTCCCCCATCTACATCTACGATACATACGTCTTCTTTGGCGACCTCGACGAGCCCGATATCTGTGTCTACTTCATCTTCATCAGCTTTGGTTTTATCTTCTACAACGACCTCCACTCGTGAAAGCATCACCACTCCAAGCACAACCACCAAATCCACCTCCGTCACTACTACTACCTCGTCTCTATGCACTGCTACTACAACCCCTCCTAGTGAGTGCGAGTACAAGGTTGGAAAGTGGTGTGCTCCTCATATCCCTGATTTTGATCACGAGGACGGTTGCCTCGACGCGTGGAAGACGTGTGCGAAATTGGTGACTTCCTGCTGGAAGTATGCTGGTTTCCCTGCCTCCATCGAATGTCTCACTTTTAGCAAATGGTGTGGAGGCATCAAGCAGTACTGCTACAGCGACTGCAGAGGAAGGACATGCAGCAAGAAGCAGTGCTTCGACAGAAACAAACCCCAAAATCCAAGCCCTCCTAAGCCCCCCATTACTAGCACTTATCCCTGCCAGACTACTACCACAGTCCAAACAACTATCAGGTCCACTGCTACCTCTGTCGTCCCCGAGCCTACAAATATCTGCAAGCAGCCCACATCTAGGATATATAACTATGGTCCGGGTAACCCTGTTGGCGGCATCGAGTTACCCCTGGTGACGTGCAACGATCTTCAGAAAGACTTTTGGAACCGCCCGTTCAAACTATATACCGAGCCAGATACCCGACACTGCAAGTCATACTCCCGCAGATACTGCCCTGACGCCTGTAAGGATGCCTGCAAGGAGCAATACGACGAGTGCAAAGAAACCTACGTCGAGAGCTGCAAGCCTGAATGGAGCAGCTGGCTTAATCTCAATAACCAAGGTGGCAGGGAGTCGCCCATTACGGCTTATCAAAGGTGCACTTCTCAATATCACGACTGCTTGTATGAAAACAAGCATGTCGACCCGGGCGACCGCTGTAGGAACTGGGGCACTGGCCTGAGGAGATTGCTCTAGATTGGCAAGTTCCGAGCCACCAGGCTTGCGCAGCACAAAGCACTTCTTAAGAAACCGTATAACCACAGGCAGAGGAATGTATGGTAGCAGGGGGTAAGGCCAAGCTAAACACAAACCAATATACTTGTCCGAGCATGATGTGGCAACTTGCATGATGGCACATCAGTTGCAATCTAGTCGGGAACCGTCGCAAAGGGCACAGTTTCCTCGGATGCGTTCCAGTCAACTTGGGTTGGTTCAGGGAGGTTCATTATGTCCGGCATAGTTGGCAACGGTGGAATAGACTCGACAGTCCATGTCGTCAAAGGTGTATGTAGATCGGGATTCTCCCAATTACCGCCAGGCTAAGAGTTGCGAATCACAAATCGTACAAGGTTCTTGAGATTTAAGCATCCCACTGCGTTCGAGGCGAAAGAGGAGAAATCGAAAGCAGGGGTCCTCCGAGAGCGGACTACCAATGGTAAACAAGGACTCAATCAGGCTATCGATGCAACCACAAACTCACACGATAGATTAGATTCAACACCTCAGTGGCTTGATGCGTGACATTAGGTGGATGTTTCATGGGCCTTATTCGACTCTTGTTACCTGTGGCATGTTGGTGCTCTGCTGCGCCGTTCTGATAGTGTTAATTTTTATTAATAATTCTCAGAATATGACAGCCTTTCGTCTCGGCTAAAGCCAATTGCTTCGATATATCCTTCAAACCACATCAAAATCCTGCGCCTTAATTGCCATTGAGAGGCTTGTGATGGGGGCAATCTTGGGTCGGACAAACTTGAGATTGATCGACCAAACCCAACACCGGCCAAGCATTCAGATTATATTAGGACCTCTGCCGGCCTCCTCATCGTTCTTCTTGCTTGCGAGGTAGAGAGGCGCTCCGGCTTCTTGCACTATGACAATGATTTGAATCTCACTGCCCTCTTTGACATTACGCATTTTGGCATCTCAACGTTCTAGGTAGAGAACAACTTAATGGCGTTACCAGCTGTGATGATCACGTTCAACAATCTCGATGTAGTATAGAATTTCGCCGTTTTTGCATCTTCTGTACTAAAAAGCATGCATATCGGTAGCTGTACCAGCATGGTCTCGCAAGATTCCCAGGATGATTTCACCGCTATGAGGGTATGTATCATATGAGGGTTGAGTAATGTGACTAAATATCAGACGATCCATCGAAGAGAGATGCTTAGAAAATATGATGCAACAATTCTTACATTCCTCGTCTGAACCACTGTAGAAACAGGATTTCAGCACAGTGAAAAGCTTAGGGCCAGTAGTACGTTCAAAGAAAACATGCCCGTTCTCGAATGTCCTCCATAGCCAATCGCCCTAAATTGAGGAGGGAAGTCGGCCTTGAAATTCCGCAATATCCAGTCGCTGATGTGATAGAAGTATAGCCTAGATTGAAATAATGCTTGTCTGAGGCTACGCGGAGACACGAGGTTGAAGCTTAACTAATGTCGATTGAGGCAGTACAAGTTCCCCTTTGAGTGGAGACCTGAGTTCTCGTTGTAGGAGTTGCACTCTCTACCACTCTTGTTGCAGGTGGGACTCCGGCCGTGATGGTAGCAGCACCGGAGCCCCACTGGCCCTCAATGCCAATGATCATCTCACCATGTCTTCCGAGCTCGAGGCCGACTGCCTCAAACGCACGGAAATGATTGCCGGTGGTGATGGTACCGCCAACACGACGTGTCGTCCTAACGGACCACAGCTGGTGAATCCGGCCGTTGTACTTGTCCCAAATCTCGTAGGTGCCTCCATCGGACGTAAAATGGCCATAGCACGTGCTGTTGGGGTTATCGGCAGGGTGATGGACACCGAATGACTCCATCACGTAGTATTCGCTCTGTGATGCAGATTATCAGTAAGTTGTGGACTGAGTAGTCTATAATCCTCAGAAGGACATACTGTCGGACCATAGGTCCAGCCGTAGAGAGCGAGGTATGTGTTAGAGTTAGAACCAGGCCTAAAAGTCCCGGAGTAGTTGAATTTCCTATGGTAATCATGTCAATGAGATGAGCCAGGCATTGGTCGCCACTGAATAAAAGAAGAACCAGGTTGTGGATATTATATGAAACATAACATGCACTCACGTGTCAAAACCTGTCTGGTAGCCTTTCCCAATGACGAAGTTGCCCCCGTTAGGCTCATTCCACTCGACAGTGAACAACCCACCGTCAAGATCATCTGCTTCAACAACGGCCTGGTCGTTGGCCCAGTACTTATACCAATGGGGAGCGCCTGCTTGCCTAGCCACAAGGGGTGCGGCTTGCTCAGGTCCGTACGGCACACTGAGCGCTCCCACAGCGAGCGACAACACAAGGCCGAGAGCCTTCGTGATGGCCATTGTGAAATCGAAAGTATGAAGGGAAGATGATATCTTGATTAGCGATGGTATCGACGGCGGGAGTCAGCGGATGCCAAGGCAATGGACTATGTGCAAGGTCCCCGTCATTTGCCATGCTTTTATATTCGTCGTCGAGTTCCTCATGTTATCAATCTACCACCTCGTTCCCTTTAGCATAAAAGCAGCTGTCGAATGAAATGCTAAAGAGTTCAAGGCGGCCCGCCTACGTCATAACGTAACGTAGGCAGGCCGATGTTGCTGCTCACAGCCTGTGACCCTGGTTGGAGGATGTTCAGCTGCCTGCAAAGCTCAGCTTATATGCAGGATGACTGCAGTGTATACGAGAATAATTTGCATGCAGGGCGTCCATAAATAGAAAGAGCAAAAGTAACGTTACAGAACGATTCAAGATTTCTGTCTTTATAACATACAGGTTCTGGATAAATACCCTGGGTAAATAGATGGTTAAAACGGCGGGACACACTTTAGAGGGTGCTCGGACCTGGGATACCCACCGCTGCGCAGAGACCCTATTCCCTGTTATGCCACCATTCAGGCATACTTCGTCTCAAGGATGATGGTTGTCGACGGAAGGTGCCATTGTACGTAGATGCCCGCTGTCTGCCCCTAGGGTCTGCAAAGCAGCAGTTGTACCTTTTTCCAATCTCCGCGACGCGCAAAGTCTCTCCCCTCGAGCATGTCATCTTCCACAGAGTCAGGACAGTCCTGTTCGTTGGGTGTTACGTCCTTTCCCAGGAAGTGCCCGTAAAACTGCATTGCATGGAACGAGTTGGCGCTGGCTACGCGAAGTAGTCTGATCGATCCGGCCGTGCCGCAATCGCCCTCGAGGGTGTTCTTTTTATCATACACATTGAGCAAATTAGACTTGGTCTCCAGGCTACTATCAAGCGTCCCCCGTTGCTTAAGCGGGTAGCAGACCCTGAAGTTGGGCACTATTGGGGCCTCAGCAGAAACATAAGTATATGTCGGAGCAAAATTCTCAGCTGTGGGTGGCCAGGGTCGTCTCCTTAGGCTTTCATCCCGTCTTACAGTCTATCAAGAAGCAATTAGTAGTCCTTATCGACTCCAGGTTAGCAGCTAAGAATTTCAGATTAAGGTGGCCAAGGCCCATGGCGAAGATGCTCTAGTTGATCATCATCAAGCGTCCTGTTCTTGTGTCGGCGAGAAATCCTGTGACAAGCAGCACAGCATAGGCGATAAAGTTAACGGGCTGAACGACGGCATCTTGACAATATGAGAACAGGCCTGCAAGCTTTATCATGGTCTGCCTTATAAAAGGTTGGGTTTATGGCCCTGTATCGGAAAGCCGGGGCCAAGGGTGCCATGGTGTATAGTGAGTTAGGTATGGTGGGAAGCGTTGTTTATTGGCTGGGATATTCGTATGTCAAGGGCCTTACACGATAAAACCATTCTGCCAAAAACAAGCCATGTTCAGGACCTGAGAGGCCGCCCTTTCTGCCCTTTAATGCATGCTCTATATTCAAACATTGCATATGAGCGCCGAAGCTGGTGCGACCACGTCGCCCGACTTCGACCAGCAGAATCAACTGAAGGTGTTATTATTCACGTTCGTTTCCAGTGAGAGGGTGAGGCGTGATTTAGGCGAGACTTGAATTGCACTTCTGCCTTGGTCTCGGCAAGGGAGATCTCCGTAATCAAGGCCCTGTTGTGTGTGCGTGAAGATGCTTGCGAAATGTATTAGTTGAGATGGCATTTCTACGTAATTATATTTCATGCATGGGCAGTGTTTGAGTAAGATTTGTAGGCGAATAGGCCAATCCGATAGCATCGTACAGGCGCTGACCAAACAGGACATTCACATTTGACTATGCATTACCGCGGCATGCACAAGTGTCCCAACCCCTTGTTAACTTGTTACTTGGACAAATGTGGATCACCCCACCCTCATGTTGGTGAGACCCAAGTGGTCGGCCTCCCAGAATGCCGTGTTGTTTTTGTGCGCCCGAAGTGGGAACGTTGTCGGGATAATGAAGCCCACAGTGAGCCGCAGTCAATAACAAAAGCTATGTCAAATTGAAAGAATGTCTATATAAGAGCGGTCTGTCTCCCTTGATGAGGCCATGTTTCCATAGCACTGCATGATGAAAGTAAGTAGTAAGATAAATGGCTAAGAAAACTCTACTAATAAGTAAACTAGTGAGTCGAAGCGCTCTTTTTATCACTTAGTAATTAATTTCTGCTTAGTTATATCTTATGGCCAAGACCGAAAACTATTAAGTCGATATAACGCCCGCTCAGATGAGAACGAGGTAACTATCCTATTTGTATTATGTCTAAGCGGCTATAAACGAAAGTTTAAGGACTAATGCTGTTATTGACCCAGCCTATCGCGATAACGATCAGTATTATACCCTGACCTCCTTCTAGAAGGTCATATACAAGTTTATATAAGTCTGCTAGTTTAAGAAGGATGGTAATATAGTAATTGCCCTAGTCTATCTTAAAGANATATAGATCTAATCTAATTAAAACCCGGAAAAAGCTAGCAATATAAGATCGCTAGTAAATTAGCTAGTAATAGAAGTCCTAGCATTTAAGCTTTTTACAAAGAGCTACATCGCATATTAGATAACCCTACTAAACCTATATACCTATATAAGACCCACGAGGCTATTATCCTTATAGCCGCGCCTGGGTATTAATGCTATTCGCATCTAGCTATTATAATAGGCCCTGTCTTCTAGAGTATTAAGAGCTCTGATTTCTAATTCTAATTTAAATACCTTAATAGGCTAAATAGCGGGGCTTTTTCCCTCTATTTCCTAGCTAATACTATTTAAATAGTATAATTATATTATTAGTATAATATCTTTATTTTAAAGAGCCCTAATTTCGATAGGTCTTAAAGATATTATTTATAAGGGCCTATTATTAATAGCTCTATAATCTATAGGGCGTCCAAGCTAGCCGGCCTTTAAGCTATAAAAGGAAGCTATTTATAAGGGCTATTATAAGGAGGAAAGACTAGGTTAAGGCCTAGGCTAGGCTATAGTGCTTATAATAGTTAGAATATATATTTAACCTTAAATAATTAGCTATATTAATAGTATTTATATAATTATTATAGTGGTAGCTATAGATAGATAAAATAGCTATAAGATATTATAGCTATTAAATTTCTACTTAATTAAACGGCTATATAATTATATTAAATTAGATCTCTTTCTTTTCTATATAATAGTCTTAGGGCCTTTATAAACTATTAATAAAAATAATACTAAGTTATTATCTTTCTATATAATTTAATTAACCTTAAAAGCTATTAATATAGTGTTTTCTAGAGCCTAGCTTCCTAGGGTTATAGGGTTAAATAGTCTTCTTACCTTATTATTAGGGGTAGGCTAGGTTTAGATCTAGCCCTAAGGCTATAGCCCTTTTCCCTTTCTATTATTTTCCTTTATAACAATAATATTATAAAATAGCCTATAGTTTATATAGTAGGTGCCTATAGCCCTAATACCTAGGATTCTAAGGGCTTTAAAGAGGTCTAATAATAAGAAGAGGTTATTAAGGAAGATATAATAGGTCCCTTTAGGTAGCTTATTTACTAGGGTAATAATAATAGCTTAAGTCGGGTTTAACGGCGGTAATATTACTATTAGAATATCTTCTATTATCTGGGTAGCTATCTCTTCTAATAGCTTATCTAAGGTATTAATATCTAGGGCTTCCTTATTAGCTAAGTCTTCTAATAAAGAGCTATAGATAATACTATTAGAGCCCTCGTCAGAGCCCTCATCAGAGCCCTTATTAGAGCCCTCGTTAAAGCCCTTATTAGAGCCCTTATTAGAGCCCTTATTAGAGCCCTCGTTAGAGCCCTTATCAAAGCCCTTATCAGAGCCCTTATTAGAGCCCTTATTAGAGTCCTTATTAGAGCCCTTANATAATCCTAATAATAATATCTACTAGATTAAATAACTAGGCCTAGGCCTAGCTCTAGGGCTAGAGCCTCGTTTATATAGTGAACCCATTGTTTAACTAGCTGTTTAGGAAGAAATTGCTGGAATAGCTATAGGGGTGTTAGTAGTAGTGGCTGCCCTACAAGGAAATCGCAATCCAGGACATTGAACGGTTCAAATTGGTTGCCTATAGCGTCTATAGGCTTGATATCTGGTCTATAGGTGCTATCAGCATCTTGCTCATGGCAGCTCCTAGATATCTATAGCTGCATTAGATATCTTGCTTCCTTGTTGGCCCGGCTACTGCTGTGGCCACCGCGGCGGCGTTGTCCTGGTCCTTTGACAGTCAATTCGGGTGCCATGTCTATGATATTAGGTGTTATATGAATTAGATACATAGAAAATTAGCTATGGGGGGTTTTTTAGGTCCCTCAATGTATCGATGGTATTGTGGGGCTGCTAAGTCACTGGAGCCCTCGGGCACTCAAGGAGATACAAGCTGTTTTCGAGAACGTCTAGGCTCGCACGACAGAAGGCATTGTACGAGCAATTCGAGTGGTCAGTACATTAAAGCTTCTGAAAATCTAAGCTAACTTATCGGAGCTACGGGGACAAGCTTTGGAATTTGTTCACGTCCGATTTCCGAGTCGACATGCGACGGGGACTTACTGTACCAAAACTGGATCGCTTCTTCTCGTTTCCCGTTTATAACACAGGAAACAAGAATCAGATGAACAGCGAAAAAGATCGCTGGAGATGGAAGGGTACACCAAAAGTGACCGAACACTTCTCAGTGGAGGTTCTCGAGGAGCGCTGGCACCATGGGCCTGAATACACCACTTTTCGAACTCACTCAAACACCAGAGGGGATAAGTACCGTTGAGAAACCCTTCAATTCTTTCCTTGACTCATTGTGGAGCATAAAAAGGGCACCAATATATTCAAAAGAAATGGGAATTTTGCTGAGTTTTGCTTCTGCCAGGCTGCCAACGCCAGTTCTGCTGCGTTAATGCTACCAGATGCGGCTGCTAGATACGCGGCGACTGGGTATGATGGTCAGCTGGTGCCCCCTATTCCGGTCATCACCACGGTCGGTGGGATGGTCAGAGTGTGGAGGGGCTTAGATCGCTTAACAACCAGATTAACCAGCAACTCCAGCAGCTCAATAACATGGCCAAGGCAGATGTAGAGCTGGAACGTAGTGTATGATACAGAGGCTAGGACGAGGCCTAGAGTTCTAGATAAAGCAGCAAAATAGTGGTCGCCATAGTGGCCATCCGGTATCTCAGGGGCAGTCGTATTACCACAACGTTCCTGTAGGCAATTACGACTTGTGAAAGCTGGTTGCTTGTCTAAGAGCCGACTGCTCGATAGGGTGGTTTTCCAACTCTAGGGAGGCACACAGCCAAACAACTCATTGATGTGTAGTTTTGGCGGCATGTCGCTGAAGTCTATCAAGGATGCTGGATAACGAGTCAACTACTGTTTGGGACGCTATGGTGACAAAGTAAGCAAGGCTGACCATCCTCAACTAAAGCCACTTCGGTTTATGTATTCTTCCCTCCCCCCATCTTTCTTTCTTTCTCTTCATTACTAGAAAATCTCGGGCTCATGATTGCAGACATCTGACGCAAGTGTCAAATCAAAGTGAATTGTTCTTCCTTGACTCCTTCGAACGAGGCCATGTTGATGTTCATGGCGGGTCTCACCCTCTTATATACATGCTCCCTTCCTTCAACAGGTACTAGGGCTAGTCCAACTCCGAACTCAAGTATATTCTTTTCTCCTCGCTCCATCTCCACGGCGAAGAGGCACATACATCGCACAAAATATACACTATCGCACTTGAACGACTCATCAAGGCTTACATCAGAAAGATTCGTGATGTTTTTATCGGGGCCAACCGTATTGAAGCGCCAATATACAAGATAAAGCAGCATTGATCTCCGATCCCTGCACAAAGCAGGTCGCAAGAAGTGCGTATATGCTCAACTCAGCTGATAAAATCCGAAGAAATGGGCCAGATGCCTGAGAGTCAACTTTGTAGCCATGAATCACGGCGAGGCATTTGGAGGAGCCGTCACTGAAGTGATGCCGCACGTTGCTGAGGTCGATGCGAAGGTCATTAGTGAGATCGTTGAAACTGATGCCTCCGTATATAGAGGCCCACGACCAGCTTGGCGCATTGGACGCCGGCTTGACAGCAGGAGGAGTGCGGCGCGTAGGTGGCCCGTTGAACCATGTGCGCTTCCATGCTAGGCTTCGCCGAAGATCGTTTGCCCAGAGTCCCGCAACGTATTCCGAGCCGTGTATTTACCAATCAAGGGCGCCAACCTGGCGACAGCAGGCATTTTATCCTCAAACATTGTCAGTTGCTGTAACGAGTAAGTTTCAACCAAGCAGTGCCACAAGTTGTACACCCCAATTACATCAGGAGCATCCTTGGCCACGATTCTATCAATGAATCTGCCATAATCACGGCTATCGTTCGAAGACCTTCCCCGATCAAGCTTCAAATCTCTTGATACGTCTCTAGTTGGCCAGTCTTCTGAGGCCTTGAATGCTCGGCAGTCCTAGAAAACCTTCGAGGGAGTGTAATGAAGGATTCTTGGTGATAATTCGCGTTCCTGGAAACACCAACCTCGGTCCAGAAGGATTCCCTTTGAGAGGTGCCATATATATTCCTTCTCCTCTCGCAATGCTCGGACCATATTCTTTTGTCCATTCTCTGCAGGGCAGTGAAAATCTACAGAATGATTCTCTGCATTTGTGGAGCAGAACAAACCCAGGTTACCTGCGTCTGACACCTCGTTACATATCGTGCAGTAGCAGTTGTAGTATATCTGACTCATCAACGATGCCTCGAGACCCCAATCGTCTGGCAAGTCCTGGATTATGCAGAGAGAGACAATCCACAGATAATCAATACCGAGTTTTTTCGCTGCGTCCATGCTTTGTACGAAATGAAGCGGCAGTTTGTCGGCCTCCAAAAGATATAAACGCGCAGCAATGTTCTTCGTGGTAGTAGATACTGCACCCGTAGCAAGACCTTCCCACCTGTGGCTTAGTATATGTATCGTGTGCCCCGGTCGAAATTACTGTTCTCAACGAGTCTTAGGGATTTTCTCGTTTCCCACCGGCTTAGATCAATGAGCCTGGTAGGTAAAAACCCACTATCCGAGTCTGAATTGCATATGGGATGGCCCTCTGTACACTGAGTGAGCCAGCTTCGGATTTGCTGAAACGTCGTTGCCGAACCAGTGTAGCTTGGGAGTGCCTGGCGTTTCCCTAGATGCTGTTAGTTAAGCCTAAATTGATAGATTGATGCGTACGCTCAAAAGTCTCACAGCAGACGTGAAATATGGCTTTTAGGCTCTTAGGCAATGGAACGGTCCGATTAAAATCGCAACCTCGAGGCCCTATCTTCGGGCTCTTGGGTTTTTTATCACGACTGCGTTAGTTTTTTGGATAGCACCGCATTCTCCAGATACTGCCACCACAACCACTTGGTGAATTCCTCATTCTTGGGGTCCAAATAGTCATCTATGAACTGATAGAACTGGCACCTCACTCCAGAGGGGAGTATTACGCCTGGTCTCAGGCCCATGGTTGATATGAACGAGCCACCCCCTTGAGCGGCCAGAATCGACCCAATCACCACCTGGTCATGCGCTGTGTCAGCAGCTGCAAGAACTGCTTTGTATGGTCCCATTGCCACCACTTCTTGAAAGACTGCTGGCGATTTTCGGTCGACGAACTGTGCTGCGCCGAAGGATTGGACCAGTTCTATGTTCTGTGCCGATGCGACTCCTACAACGGCATAGCCAGCTTCCGCAGCCAACTGCGTTGCGTACGCTCCAAAAGACGACGAGGCGCCCCATATGAGAATCTTCTCGGCTCTATATTCAGACCTGAGCTCCTGCGATGGCTTTTCAAGATGAAAATGGAGGAAGAGGGCGCTGGCGGCACTATACAGATTCGAGACCGATACTGCAGTCTCGAAAGGTTCATCTCTGATCTGGGACCACATGTATCAGAATAATTATCGGACATATGATTTTGGCCGACCCAGAATTACGTACCTTGGCTATAAGCTCCTGCGTAGTCAGAGCGTATTTTTGATAAGCCCCAAATCTTGAGTCGTTTCGAATTGTTCTAGTGCTGTTTGTGATAACTCGGTCTCCAAGTTTGAATCTGGCTACACTGAAACCAACGTTGATAACTATGCCTGAAAATGATACTGAAAGTTATCGGGGTTTGAGCATGCGTTTCATAATCACGTCCGATGGCAATCGTCACTTATGTCCGATTATGGTAGGGTATTTCAGCGGGAACGGGAGGAGACCTTCCTGGATCTTGTACTCCGCTGGCTGGACAGCAACAGCCTTTACCTGCGGTTGGAAGTGAATCAGTCTTATCCGGGGGAAGTTGGACCAATTAGATCCCTCGGGTGGGTTCGCAAGTGCTACACTTGGACGCGTTTGGCGTCACTTGACTCACCTCAACCAAGAGTTTGCCTTTGAATAGGTGTTTTAGCAGGACGAACTTCCAATCTCTTCCCAACGCCAGGAAGCCGTCCTCCAGCTGAAGCGACCTAACAAGCGCCGTGATGCCCTTCCTCGACGACGCTGGCATGCAGTGTTTATCTCGTAGATGCCGGGTGACCGTCTGACCAGAAGAGTATTGCTATTGGGACTGTACAAATTGCTATAGGGACTGTTTTTGCTACTGGGACTGTATCCACTATGTCGTCAGCCACCATCGGGCCCCACTGACTTCCACATACAAATAAATGGCAGGAAATACACTACAACGACTTCAAGTTCCTCCTCTATCCAACTCACTCATCATCCGATTGGGTAGCCGGCACATATTCAATTACACTAAGGACCGAATCGTCAGCTGATGATGCCTCTGATGATGCCTCTGACGATGCTGCCGACGATGCTGCCGCTGTTGAAGGAAGCGGCGTGCATGCCCCCGCCGTCACCCTTGTTGATCTTCGTCCTTTTTCTCGCCCCCGTCTACGCCCAGTTCCTCATACGGTGATAGCAGCAGCGGCTCTGGATCTTTTTCTAGATGGTGCCGGTGGCGTGGCTGATAATTCGTCCATCTCTGCTTATGAACGGTCACGCCGGATGCTAGCATTGAGGCGGGTTGTGCTGGCCGGGCTCGAACGGCCAACTTGACGACTCACGCTTCTGCCTCGAGCCCTGCCTCCTTGTGACGAGGGCGGCGGCACAGGCGTTGCCGAGAGGCCTGGGCCCAATGGGGCAGCTTGTGGCCTGACCCCAAGTTGTGAGGGCACAGCTTCCTTGTTGTTCCTTAGATTTCTGGGGCGCCCGCGTAGGCGCGTAATAATGTCAGGGTCCCGGATGAGCATAAGTAGGCGCTGCATATCCTTTTGATTCAAGTTAGCTAATTTCATACAATAAATTGAGGTTACAGACCAAGGGCTTCTTTAACCACCACCTTGGGGCGAACAACTCCTTCGACGACGGCTCGGCGGCACGCATCTTCTCGAGGATTGTGTGGGAGCACGGCAGGGCATACTGATTCCACGTTGTACAGTGAGTATCATCATAAGGAGGTAGCAGATGCTCATTTTCTCCCTCTGGGGCTGGCCGCCCGCTGGCGGCGGCCTCCTCAATAGCAAGTTCGGCCCTGAGGGCTCGAGCGGCTTGCCATTGCTTATGGATGACGATGTCAATAGCGGCATGTATGACCTGCAGCGGCACATTACCCAACCACTTGCGGCCAAGACTAATAACTTCCTGGCGCTACTATTGCCTTATGATGCCGGCATTTCGATGATAGTCACGCTCTTTATGCTCCATCATCTGAACAAGTGACAGATGAAGCTGCAGGAGGTCTATGAAGCCGCTCATAAGGTAAGACTTGACGTCTTTATGAGCGGTTTCGGTTGGGCTGTTCCTTGTAGGCTAAAGTTATGATAGTAGTCAATATAGCATTTTACCCACTGCCTCCTCCATGGCAAATATTCCTTATGAATATACCATATAATGTGTGACTATTGCTAGCTGAAGGTCTTATTAAGGGCTAGCCACACTAACTCAAAGTCAGGCTCAGAAGGCGCATAAATTACCCGTTGCCACGCCCTGAACATGCCCTCATGGCTATAGTCGTTGTCTGAGTGTGTAGGCACGTCTCCAACGCCCGCCTCAGCTTTAAGTTGGGTAGAATTCCTAGTATTGAGGTCATCGTCAAAGGTATCGTCACCCTCGTCACTATTGGGGCCGTCCAGGTCAAACGCAGCATTAGCAGCAGCCAGGTCAAACCAGTATTTAAAGATGCAGGCCCGGACCTTCGAGTTAATATAATATTTGCACATTTGCAGCTGTACCAGAAGGAAAACGTCCATAACTGCATTTTATAGTGCTTTTTCAAAGTCTGTGACTATTACAGTAGGTGACGCAACATCAAGCCGGGCCCAGCAGGCCTCGAGTTATTAACACAGTCAATTATAAGCCGACTGAGACTCTTTATTGATGAGCCCGAACCCTATGTTAGCTACGGTCCGTTGGTCAGTGACACAGGTAATTTGACAAAGGGCTAATTTAAACCTGTTCGTTTTATATGTATTGTTGATCCCTAGGACCTCTGGGAATCGCTTCTACATCTTACAATACTAAGGATATATCCAGAAAACTCCTATGACCTCCTGGTCATCGTCAGGGTCATATAGGATCTTGTGCCAGACTTTTTGAGTCCTCAAAAGATGAATCCACGCTTGAGTGGGCGTCAATCCACCAAGCATAGCCCTTCTTAACGCCGCATGGTCATTGTAAATGTCCTTGGCTATAAAATGCGACTTATCAGTAGCTACGTTCCGAACCTGATCCCCCATCTCTCGGGCGGTGAGCCCGTGGTTTAAAAAGAGTTCTGCTTCCTTGATCTTCTGTTCAGTCGTCCGTTTATGATAGGTTGGATGAGCGGTAGGCGACAAGGAGGGCGGATGATTGTGTTGTCCTCGTGTACGATATGACCATAGATGGCCGGCCTTCTTCGGGGCGCTGGCCAGGACTTGGAAGGGGCAGTCTATCTTTGCTGTAGAGGTTTTCCTAAGACCTACACTTTATAAGACCCTCACTGGGCCTCGGTCATATATAAACTTGCAATAGGTTGGCTGGCGGATGCCGTTGACCTAGGCATAGTTGGACGGTGACTTCTTGACAATAGCAGCGCTATTGACCTTATAAAATTGGTATAAAGTCTTATATAGCTCGTCAAGGGTGCTATATTGACCAGTCGGCGGCGGCGGAGGAATTATGCCCTTAAACACCACGTCGAATGTGTCTTCGTCGTCTCTAGCCGCAATATCGTCGGGGGCATCGTCGGGGGCATCATCGGGGGCATCGTTGCCGGCATCATCATCGTCAGTGTCGGCAGCGTACTAAGTGGCATCGTCTTGGAAATCGAGGAAGCTGTCGGAGATGATAGACATGTCGTCGTCTTCATTTGAGTCAGCTGGGGCATTCCCTGGCCCTAGATTATCGTCAAAACCAAGATTATCGTCAAAACCATCCAGGGTGAAGAATGCATCATCAAGGAAGTCCTGGATACGAGATGCTTCCACAGACGTAAGTGCGGCTGGGACGGTTTCCTCTACAGCCCTGTTGAGGAATTTGGTCAGGCCGGATGCTTGAGAACTCGGTGGCGGCAACGGCGTCGAGTCAACTGGGTAGACATGATGCTGAGTGGTTTGAAGAAACGCTGCGAAGATGTCCAGGCCGTCCAGAACGTCAGACATTATTAATTGGATGATACAGTGATTGTATAGAATTAATTTGGATTATTTACAATTATCTACCGTAAAGAAAAATTACGGTGGGCGTTGGCCGGGCACCCAGGTCGGTGGAGGCATGTGGATACAGTCCCAGTAGCAAAAACAGTCCCAATAGCAATACTCTTATTTAATTGTTTAACTCTACCTCATACATGCAAGGAGTCATCCAACTTACGTTTGGCAGTGTCTATGACTAAACAAGATGACAAAACCGATCCATTGTGAGGCTCTCGTTTGTTTGGCGTGGAAAATCGCGATTCGGCTCCCATGGTGGAGAAACTGGCGGGTGATGCGGACAAGCTTCCCGGGACAACACCGCTCCTTGAATCATCCCCAATGAACGCCTCAGGCAGATCAGTAAGGGTCTGGGTCTTACCGACGGATAATTCACATGTGAATCCGCCATTCGCCACTTTAAAAAGTCTGACGAGGGCATGATGCAGCTCGCCGTGATCCTTCTCCCGCATGGGCATGGGTTCTGGTGACCGGTTGCCGATGGTCTGTCTCACCGCCTCCAGCCCGTCACTGGTGTCGTGTCCATTCTCTGGATTATTTTGCCATCATATCGTACGCTAACCTTTGGGCATCTTATCATCTTTATAACACAAGCACCACAAGGAGACACCGAGATAGCGGCAAATCTGCAGCGGCTGCATTAGTACAAACCGCCAAAGATTTTTCGATTGAGCAAGATTCCTGGGGCAGCAGACCACAAGCTAGAGCCTCAGATCCTTTTCCTAGTGCCAACTGACTCTGAATGGCCGAGAAGGAGCCTCAAACAAGTCTAGGGAATCATGTGTGCTGATTTCGAGGCATGCTACATCTTCCTTAACGTAGGAAATTCTCGGCAGCACTCATGATCCCTGAAAGTTGTCAATGCGAGGGCCTGATTGTACAGACATGCAGCTTGGCACTTATGAACTCGCACTTCTAGGTCATATTCTCATCTATCTTGAACCGACGGATAAGAGATGCTGCATCGCGCCAGCAACCTTGCCACAAGCCTAATTATCCCCAATACGTAACGCTTTCTCTGTGCTATGAATAACTTCACGGCCCTTTCGGAGCGGCTTTCCGAAACTGCATCGGTTAGAAACATGCCTAAAAAATGGCCCGTGCAAAGCTTTCATTGCGGTCAAGGATGACGGCCAGGGCCAAAGGGGCTGAACAAATGTTCACGACCCTAGCTTCGCGAGTTGGGGACTTAGGGAAAATCAATCGACAATCGTGCTTTTATATCCCCTCCATCCGGTTGATCAGAATCGAATCCACATATGTCACAATGCAGGGATCTTTGTATGGCCTGCAGTAGTAGCGAATATCCTGACATCTCGTCCTATCGGGTCATACGATGATCGGACTTTAGAAGCATCCAAGGTACAAGGAAATTGCCAGGGTTTTCTTTCACCGCCAGGGTTAATCCCAAGCATACAACGGGATAGAATCTCGACTCTGGATCGGGATTTGAACAACCCTCCAGTAGCGGAGGAAGCAAAGCGATGTATATCATCGAGAATACAGTCAAACCAAATATGCTCCGTTGAACTCTAGACCGACGTTGCTGTCTTTGAATCAAGCTCCTGTCCCTCTGTTCGTCTGTAGGTATTCATCTGAAATAGTGCACCCTTTCATGGTGCTAGTTCGCGACTGCAGATATCTTATTTTGGTAAAGAAAATTGGACAAACAGATGCACCATGTCAAGCACGTGGTGTTTGGCGAGGGCGGAGCAAGGGTATCTGCACCTATTTTTCTTTTCGGAAGACTCGTTGACTGCTTCACATCCTAGGCATTGCCAGATGGATCATTCTCTGCGTGAAGTTGCGAATCACGCAGATTCCATGACTAGACTCCTGTCCTGTAGCAGCTTTACGCCAACAGCTCATGGTCAAACCTCGCTCGTGCAGGGATACAGCTGAGCAAGCCAGCCAATCAAAGGCAACAGGTACAATATCTTGGTTGGAAACAAGGCTGACCAGTTTCCTCGTTAGAAAAGAACATGCATACAAGATCTTGGCATGATGTTGAGTGGATGATCATCCATCCTGACCATGCATGTATCTGCTTCCCGCGGCCGACCAGCCGACCAGTATTCTCTGTTCCAACGCATTGTTGATGAGGATTGAGGATCCTTGCAAGTCAGACTCATCCATGTATACATTACACCGGACGAGTGAGCATGGAAGTGTAGAGCGACCAACTACGACAAATACCAGCATGAGGAATATACTAAGCTATTTTGGAAGATTTTAGCATCAAAAGTGCCGGCTAGAGTCCATAACCAAAGACAATGTGCATTTTTAAGGCTTGCATGCGTATGTCTCAGCAACATTTCAGCTCTAATATGCTCGTGTACATGCGGCCGGTCAGCTCTAGATTCACGAGCTAAGCCCGGTCAGCATGCCCTTGAACGAAGTAACGGTTCCCCGGCAAGCCAGCCACGCACAGAAGCCTAAACGAGCTGGCTGCATTCAGCACTTACACCCGTCGTATCGAGCAGGCGACTCTGCCGTTTTGTGGATCAATATCTCAATTTTTCCAGGGGAGACCCTAGATCCAGTCAAATGTCTAGATGGCAGGGAAAGTGGTTGGGCGGTTGCTAAAATGACCATCCTAGAAGCAGATGCCTGGGACATCATGAGAAAGTCGACAAGAAGCGGCAACCGAGTTTGATTATAAAATGCATCGACTCCCACTCACAAAAGCCGACATTCCCAGGCATCCAGTATCAATTTGTTCTCGACTTGACACTTTCAGTCAAAACACTATTCTTCCTCCTTTTCCTTCCACACCTCCAAGTCAGCGAGAGTGAGATGCGGTCCTTCCCACTTCTCTCCACTGCCTTGTTGGCATGGATTGATATGGGATTTGCCTACCCAGGAATGGGCCAACAGCTAGAGGAGCTCAGCAAGATCGACAAGAGACAGCTTAACAATGAGCTTATCGGCGATCTCCTAACCTTGACCGACGATGAGTTGACGCCTACTGGCGCCGAGATTAAGCTGATTCTTACGAACCAAGTACCACCCCAACATCACAACATTGCGTACGAGGACCCTGTACCGGAGAAAGACACCCCCGCTTGTGCGCAAGATACGTGCTGCATTTGGTGGTACATTGCGCAAGAAATGGCTGAAGCCATGGTTGGCAATGCGCCTCGTTGCAACAAGCTTGCCAGGGCTTCGGCGCGTCTCGGGTTCCACGATGCTGGATCCTGGTCAAAGAGCACCAGACCTACTGGTGGTGCCGACGGTTCCATTGTGTTTGCTCACGAGTGCGAGGACCGCATTGAGAACAATGGTCTGCAAGAGGTGTGCGCTCAAATGAGGACCTGGTACAGCAAGTACCAGTCATATGGCGTCAGCATGGCAGACCTGATCCAGATGGGAGCCAATGTTGCCACTGTCGTCTGTCCCAACGGACCCAGAATCCGAAGCTTTGTTGGCCGCATCGACAACCTCAACCCTGCACCGACGGGTAATCTTCCCGAGATAACCCATAGCGTGGATCACCTCCTGGCACTATTTCAGGACAAGACCATCACCCCTAATCAACTCGTTGCGCTTGTGGGAGCCCACACGACCGCTCAGCAGCGATTCGTGGACACTACACGTGCAGGCGACCCTCTGGACCGAACTCCTGGTGTTTGGGACGGCGGGTTTTACGGAGAGGTTGTTAACCCCAACTCTCCTCCTCGTGTTTTCAAATTTCCCACCGATATTGCCCTATCAACCGACCCAAGAACCAGCTCTGAATGGCAGAATTTTGTTCCTCGCAGCCCTGCCTGGAACGGAGTAAGTCTCTCATTGAAAGACGGCAGATGAACCCATGATACTAACAATCCCTCCAGGCCTATGCTAGGGCTTACGTTCGCGTAAGTCTTCTTGGTGTTTATAATATCAACGACCTCACCGAGTGCACCAAGGTCCTGCCGTTTCCCAACAGCAGCTTCTTTCCTATCCCAGATGACGTCGAAATGGAGGATTTCCTGCGTAGTGCACCAAACCAGGAGGCCAGTGATGCACTTGAGAGGGGTGATTTGCTTCCTGGTTTTGAGGCTCATCACAAGACTGAATAGAAAAAAGCTTTATGTAGTGTTGATAGATCCAACCCATCAAAAGCCGTCAAGTTGCTATTTGCCTACCTTGTTGGCAAACCTACGCAGCTTGTGCTTACGCTTCAACGAGCTCGATTGCATGCTTTAGCCGATGCAAAGATCTATTGACGCCGGATCTGATCGAGAACTATTGAGAGCTTGTCTTCAACACGGAGAAGACATATTTATTTAGTGGCTGGACAGAATTCCCTCGACAGATTGACAACCAGAATCACCCCAAGTTGTCAAATTTTACGCAGTGATGACATGAATTGATGAATCCTTAAATCGAGTATCATGCGCACAGAGATGTGTTTCAACGTCTTCATGGTTAAATCTATTTTGCTGCATAGCAGACTAGCACCTCGGTACTGGCCCAAGACAGGCTGCCACTACTTCCATAGACCGTCATAAGAATCGTCCACATGAATAATACCATCCGCATGCATCTGCCTAGCAATGGGGTATACAGCCGAGCGAAATTACTTCTCCTTTCCAACACATAACGTGGCGTGATATGGGTGAAACCCGGGATTTCGTGACCCCATCGGTCTGCAGTAAACGCGTGCAGGAGGTAACTCGACGACCAGTCTCATGCCCATGAGGGAAAGTCTTCAGGTCTTTCCCGACGCTCGTAGAGTCCCTCATTGTATATAGGAAGCGGACTTTCTTCAGTTAGGTCCGACAGGTTGGATGGAACGTCATCGTGCGGCGCGAAGAGGTCGTCCGTGTCGTTATTATTCCAGCTGCCGGGCGCAAAGGCATCGCGCTCCATGATGAGCATCTCCCCTGGTTCACGGACAAGGCGCTGACTGAATTTGGTGATGATTTCATTGCTATGCGTGGTCTAACCACCGGTATAAGCTGCGTGCATGCCGTGCATCCACAGTTTAATCATCTTCCCACCTTTGACGGATATGAAGACGCCGCTGTTAGTCTGGCCACCGAGTTGCCTTCCAGCAATATTCTTGAATCTGCTTTCTCGAAGTATGCGTATGTCTCGGAGAGCATGAACATTGAAATCGATGTACATTCCACTAAGCTCATAGATTTCTCTGACCCGCACGAAATCTGATCTGTGCTCTAAGCTATGAATCTCCTTGCCAGTGTTTGTATGCATCGGCGCTTCGATTGTATTGACATATAGATTATCGAACATGGTGAATATGAGTTTGCTCCATTTCCTAGCATGACCCTCGCGTGCTCGTGTAAGTGCCAGCCCCTGCGTATCGGCGTTGGTATGGAGGTAGATCAAATCTGGCTTCCAGTATAACCATGCAGCATATATAGAGAGAAAGTGCTTGAAGTTGAACGTGAAGTCCATTTCGGGCTCCGGGAGGATGAAAACAAAGTGTACGTAGTTGGGAATATGTCTCGACGTTTCGGGAGGGTCGGAGGCCAAAGTTGGCGGAGTGCGTGGCGCGCTATTGTGTGTATAGGGGATCGACGGCCCAAGAAGGAGAAGATTTAGTACAAGAATGAACAGACCGAAAGACAAAATGATCGCTTTGTTTGAAACTTTGCTCCATGTCACAGACGAACGCCATGTTGAAGCCATCTGGGTAGAGCTAAAGGGAATAAATGGACAGGAAAGTGAAGTTGAATGTGTAAAGAGAGCAACGGGGAAGAAGAGAAAAAGGTAGGGGGCCAGCCAAAAAGCAAGGAGAAAGGAGATTACAAATGCTTGGCCTGTCTTGCAGCCCGAAACGAATGTTGAGGATGGTGCACCTAGAGCAGGTAAAGAATGTTTCTGCTCAGGAAAGAGGGAGTGAAACTTTTGAAAACGAAACAGCTGGTCAGCACCCTAGGACGGGTGGTACCTATTATAGAAATGGGCTGAGGTTCGGGGGCTGAGACGGCAGCGGCCGATGTAGCATTCGTTGGTCAGCTCGTAACACCATGGGCATGTCGAGCCAAGGTTTGATTGGCGGTTACGATAGCAAACTGCATCGATCACGATCAGCTCGTCCCCAGACGGAGAGAAAGGTCATGGAATTTGTAGCAAGCGTGACAACTGACTATCCCCTAGACTACGCGAAGGCGTAAAAAGTGTAACGGACTGGGATCTTGGCCAATTAAATCCGGGAAAATTTCTGTGACATCAAGACTCTATCTATTTTGCCGGTGATAGAAGTACCAGCATTGCTGATCTTTACAAATTGCTACATGACATATATCATAATCCTAATACATATCTATACCCCTTTTTCGCTGCCTCTGCTGTCGATTAAGGGCATTTTCATCTAGCTGACCCAGGGCCCTACGTTTCCGGCTCTTTTGCATACTCTGTGACCGAGGGCCGATTTGAATGCCCTGATAGGCAAGGCAACAAGAGTGCTTTGACCTATGGACATGATTATGCTATGAGAATGGTGTAGAAGTATCGCCAGCCTGATATCTCTGCCTTGTTGATCCCATCTACTAGTATTCCTCGAATATCTCATCAATCAGGGCATTAAGGAACTAGCTTTGCTTCCTATATAAGGGCTATAGTGGCTGGCCTAGCCGCTGTAATAGAAAGCTATTTATTAGGGCTATAAATAGGAGGAAGGTCCAAGTTAGAGCCTATACTAGGCCCTATCTTTAATTATAACCTCCTATAGATAGATATAATTATAGTTAGTTAGTAATATTAATAGTACTTATATAATTATTATAATTTATTATAACTAATAGTAAAGTTAGGATCTTAATAGTATTAGCGCTAAATTCCTACTTAATTAGGCGGCTATATAATATCTATAATATTAGATAATAATATAATTATTTTATAGCTTTAGTCCTAGAATATACTATAGATAGGAAGATAATAAAGGTATTATCTATCTAGCTAATTTAATTAATAAGGTTATCTTCTATAAGCTATAATTATAATTATCCTTATAGTTATAGCTTTTATCCCTTTCTATTATTATCCTTAGCCTTAATAAACTACTTAAAAAGACTAGTATTTATATGGGCTATATTAGTAGCTCTAATTCCAAGATATTATAGCTATTAGAAGAGCTATAATAATAAGAATAGGTTATTAAAGAAGATATAATATATCTACTTTAATCGTATATTTACTAGGCTAACTACTATATCCTATATTAGGTTAATATTATAAGGATTATCTTTATTCTTCTTTCTATAATAATAGCTAATAATATAATATCTAGGTCGGATTCTAACTATTAAAGGATATTAAGTAGGTATCTTTTATATTAATAGGTAATTAGGGTATTATACTAAGTAATACTAAAGTCTAAGTATTATATCTAATAATATATAAGTAGATTATAATAATTAAATTATATTAGTAGCTAATAAGTCCTCTAATTAGATCCTATAAAGTCCTCCTATTTATATAGTTATAGCTATCTTTAGAGCGACTTTAGAGTATTAGTTACTTTAGTATTATAATCCTATAAAGTAACAAGGAGTGCCTTATTACTCCGGGTCGCATCAGCCGCGCCCTTACTTAGTAGTTACTCTTATATAATTATATAATCTTTAATTATATATCTTATTTAAGTATTATCTATTATAGGCTATAATATAATCCTCCTCTCTCTAAGTCCTTATCCTTAAGGTTATATAAGTAGGTCTTTATCCTTATATATATTATAATAGTAGAATTAGCCCCCTTAGGAAAAATAGTTCCTTGCTTTAGAAGGAGATACTAAAGTTTAAGTTCTAATTATAGCTAATTGCTTATAGAAGGATAAGTAGGTCTAAGCTGATTATCTATAGAAGGATAAGTAGGTCTAAACTAATTATTAATAAAAGGATAAGTGGGTCCGAAGACTAAACCACGGTCCGAGCTATAATAGAGATTATAAATTAAGTATAAAAAGCCCTTACTTTCTATAGTTTTTAGAATAATAATAGTAAGAATAATTAATAAGATAATATATATTAATTACTATCTATTAACATCTAATAACCATGAATTAATTAATTCTATAGATATTACCTATTAGCCTATATATTCTCTTATTAATTGGCCTAAGGCTAATTAGCCTTCTTCTTACCTTTCCCCTTATATTCGTTCTATTATAATTGAATAATTTACTTCTATTAATTCCCCTTTAGCAGCCTAGCTACCGCTATTAATTGTAGTATTATAGCTAGTACCCTCTTACTCTTTCTCTCTTACCTCTTAACTAATCTTTCTAGGGCTAGGCCTATCTTTTACTAAGGAGCTTATCCTTTCCCTTTATATTCTAGATATAGGTTTAATATCTAAAATGCCTGATTTATACTATTATAAGTATAAAAGCATTATATTATTCTAAAAGACTTATCTTCTTTTTATAATACTAAGTATATTTATTAGGGTTACTAATATAATAGTTCCTTTATTATATTATATTATTTATAATCTTTCTCCTTTATTTATCTTCTTTTTAATAACTAATCCCTTTTTAATAGTATATAATTATAAATAATACTTTAAGCTAAATACTTCTATTAAGTAAGTAGA
>LDEE01000068.1:5391-19828 GCA_001021365.1 Stachybotrys chartarum | reverse complement strand
TAATTAATATAATAGCCCCTAGTTAATAGTTAATATATTATAAAGATATAGGTTAATAATAGTTAAAGGTAGGGGTCTAATAATATAGAAATTAATCTCTGCTCCTTTAACTTTACTACTTAAAATACACTTTTATATTAATCTAAGGGTTTATTTAACCTATTATAACCCCGCTAGAGGATCGCTATAAGGTTATTATATTTCTATCTTATAATAATAGGCTTTATTAATAAGATATAGCTCCTTAAGCTATAATTAGAGGTTCTATTAGTTTTTATATTTTATTTTATCTTATATTAGTTAGCGCGATCGGTCTATAGAAGGATATAATATCATGGGGTTATTAGGATATATTATGCCTTGGAGCGATTATAAGTATACTAGTGGGGCAGATCTTTTTTAGCTAATCAAAGTGCTAAAAAAGTCATATATCCCTAAGCTCATGCATCCGTAGTAAAAGTGTTATGCATCCCTATTAATTCCCATAATAAAACGCGGAAACTAATAGAACCCCTAAACGTAGCTCCTTGAGCTACGTCTTGTCAATAGAGCCTGCCGCTGGTTACCAGTGCCTACCGTAGCAATAGAACCTGCCCGCCGACACGTTCCCCGTCCACCTACTGTCCTAGCCGAACCGTGACAGAGGCGTGCGTCTCTTCAACGAATCTCACCTCCACTACGGAGTCATCGTCTCAGGCAACAGCGTCATCAAGAATTTTGTCATCGTCGCATTCATCCAAAGCATTGATGAATAATGGATAAGACGTGGTTAGTCGGGAAAACTTATTTTTGAGGAGAAAAGATGCATCACTTTGCGGATGCAAATATAGGTTTGCAGGCAGCTGTATTTCGAGCAACCTCGAACCAACCGCTTGCCATGCACGACAGAAAGAACCTTTGGCAGTACACGTTTTCTCTCCACGGCCACTCCGGAGGAACATTCTCGTCAAGTCTTGGCCGCCCACGTCTGCGAGTGCTTTGGCCCTGATGGATGTTGCGATCGTGCTGTTGCATCTTCTTCTTGGCCCTCAGAACATAGGAGCATTTTCGGCATTTGAGTCCGTCTGTCTCTGGCGGAGCCAAATAGGGGATGGGAGGTGTATTAGGTGGCGGAAATGGGAAGTTGTAGAGGTCTGCTTGGTTGCGGCGAATATTGGGTAGCTGCTTAATTCTCTCCGAGATATCCGCCCTTTCTCCAGGCGGTATATCTCGGTGTCGAAGAAGATGAGGTAATACCTCCTCTGAGACGTAGGCAAAGCCACATAGCTTGCAGATAAAAATCCGATATCTTTCACTATAGACAAAAGGCTCTGTCGTTAGAGATGTAGTCCTTGTGGTTATGGATGCAGCTGTGTGAGGTTGTAGTTGTCGTTGTAGCTGTGAGTGATGCATAGTGTGCTGGAGGTTTTCTTTGCCCCTTTCCGCCAGAGAAACGTCCTTTCAACGCATTACGCGTGATGTGCATGGTGATCGGTCCATCTCCACTAATTCTGAAAAAAATCACCCTACCCCTGTTGCGAAATGGAGCTGGACCCCGTGTAATGTGGGGCAGCAAGGGAACCGTACTGTGATGCCTTTTGTCATTGACCAGTAGACCACCAGAACGGAGACCCCGTTGCAGGGGTGATTGTTGTCCGGGTGCGTTATTGACGCCTAGGTGGATGGTGCGGCGGGGCGAAGTCAAGGTGCTTGTTCGGAGACGATCGGTCTTTTGCCGTTGAACTGGTCGTCACGCACGTGGCGATCAAGTTGGTTACATGTTACAGAAACGTGCAATAGAAACACAACCAACCATCCGTATCTCATCGTCATGTGACCTCGAGAGGAGTTATTTACAGCCAGAATGCATTGCAGCTGTAACTTTACCCCTCTCTCATCATCTCTCTTTCGCACCCCAACCGAAGCCACGATGCGCCGAAACCTGGCAGACACGCTTCGCAACCAATTCTTTTGCACTGATGATGTATTGCATGCGTGCATTCGGGACGGCAACCTCGCGCGCCTGCAGACCCTCCTCAACGCCACTTCACCTGCGCCTGACCTTGGCTACGTCCATGCCGATTACGGCCCACCGCTTCATTTCGCCGTGTGGTGCGGTGATCTCGATGCCGTGGAGCTGTTGCTTGCCGCTGGCGCTGATCCTGTAGCTATCGCTCGTCCTCCGGCCATCGCTGCTGAAAGCCCTTGCAGGTATACACCCATGCATGTCGCCATCAGAACCGGACAGCTAGACGTATTTCGTCGTTTGTGGTCGTGCGCCGCACCCGAAAGTCACATCCGGGACAATCACTCACAGGGGAGCCTCCTCAACCTAGCAGCGGAACAAGGGCATGCGCGTATAGTTGAGGATCTATTAACATGGAAAGGATGGCATCCGGACCTGCCTTGTATGGCGCTGACCTTTGCTGCTGCTTGCTGGCACTTGGATGTGGTTGCCGTGCTGTTGAGGAACATCTCGTTCAGACAAGTGGATATACGACAGGCACTGGAAGCCGCCGTGGACCATAGGGCCTGGGGTGGCCCGACACCACCTACTCCTGAGGGCCTTGACTACTATAACCTTCAACGCCTGATTGAGCTTCTCCTCAAGACTCTTGAGACTCCATTTAGCAAACCCTTATATGGCCCCTATCTACTTCGCGAGGCTGCCTCCAACGCCAATTCCATCGGAGCGTTCAAGACGTTGCTTGACAATGGCGCACAACCAGAGGGGCCCGCTGGGATAGGCTATTCCACTATGCACGCTCTTGCATTACCAGTGCCCGTTGGAATATGGAGCAATGGGAATCAGGTCATGAATAGGCCAGCGATCGAAATGCTCCTTCAGCGCGGCGTCTCAGTCACTACGCCTACTACGAAGGGGGTGGACGCACCCCTTCACCTAGCTGCCTTTGGCTCGGATCTATCAACCTTTCGCCTCTTCCTCACTCAGTCAAGAAACGAGGATGAAGATACGCTACTAGCGCTGATGAATGCTGAGCAGGAGACGCTACTTCATTACGCTGCCGCTGGATGTCAAATTGAAATCATGGAGTTCCTCATCTCAAAAGGGCTCGATGTTAACGCACAAAGCACCAACGGCTGGACTCCTCTCATGTGCGCCTTGACGCCTACACGTAACTGGCCAATGACGTCCGGGACTGCAACGACATTGAAAACACCAGCCGAGTCGACACAAGCTGCTTGGCTTCTACTCTCTCATGGAGCTGACCCCACCATAGCCACAGAGGAGGGTTGGACCACATTGCATGCACTCGCTCTCCACTGCGACCTTGATGTGCGTGGGCGGGTGGCCGAACTCGCCATCAAGTTCATCGCCCATGGTGTCGACACGGCGGTGCGCGCTCCCCTCTTCACATATCAGCCTATACCAAGCCGTACGTTTGGCAAGCCTGCGTCGCCTCCTCAGCTCGACATGCCCTGGGGTCATCGACTGCGCAAGACAATGACGAACACCCGAGACTGGCGACCCTTCATCATCCAGGCAAGTCTAACGCCTCTTCACTGGTCCGCACAGCGAGGTGCCGCTGGTGTGGTCAGGGCCCTTCTTGCCGCTGGCGTTGATACCGCCGCTGTGGACACGAATGGCCGATCCGCTGTGGACATGGCACAAGATTCAAAGACGGTGGCTATACGGACCGAGGCAGCGGATGCCATTCTTGACCTACTAGCCGACAAGACGATTGGGGCATGAAGCGTCATGTGAACGACTTAGATGATAATGGACCCCGATGACACAGAGACGTATAGTATAGGCTTTATACACATTCCTGTGGAATATACCAGAAGAAATGCTTGATCGGTTGACGGACTCTACGGCCCTGACCTTTGTAGACTGGTATAGAGTAATTGGAGTTTACTTGGTCTTATCCAAGGTTTGAGGCTTGATTGAGCTATCCGACGCTTGTCCACCCGTTGCGGTCCAACAAGCCGCGTCTTGTTGCCCACTTGGCACGCCCCTTGGAGTAGTGTTAAATCTAACACCTGCCGTCGACAACCACAGCCCTAGAGCATGAGCATGATATGTTAGTTTCACTCAATCATACTGCTAGGAGAAAGGATAGGGTTGTCAACGTACGTAAAATACCAGCTCTCAAAGGTACCCGTGCCTCCACGCACGCAATTGTTGATGGCCGCCCTTATAATCCGCTCGCAATTGGCAACCGAAAGCGACGTACGTATGCCCCAGTCATTGCGCGCCGTAAGCTGCACCCTGTTGACTCCATACGGCGCATTATAGCACCCCGTCTTGGTCTGCCCAATGGCATATGCTCCGCTGCCGTCCGTGCCGGCATTGCCATCGCACCAGCTTACAGCGTTGTTCAGGGCAGAGGGCTGATTATCGCCCCAGGTCTTACCGGCGGAGCCGCAGGCCGTGGTCAAGGGCGGTACGTAGCCGATGATGCTGACACAGGCGTAGGTGTTGGCCCAGAGGCCTGAACATGAGGAGCCTACGGAAGGGTTCCAAGTATTGAAGCGTTGCAGGGTGATGCCATTTCTCGCAGCAATCTGCTGGCATGTCTCATCGGGTTGAACAAGGTAGAATCTATTGCAGTTGTTGACGATATTTGGTTGCGTAGGTGATGGAGTGGCGATGCCATTGCCTCGCGTGGTGGTCGAGGTTGGACGAGTAGTTGTCGTGGTCGGACGAATGCTTGTCGTCGGCGTACCAGGAATGCCCACGCAGTAGTAGGTTTCAGCCCAGAGACTCCTACACTCGCTGCCCACAGCCGGGTTCCAGGTCCTAAACTGAACGAGGGTAAAGGTGCCGTATCTAGCAACAATAGAGTCGCAAGTGTCACCAGAGACAGCCATGTAAAAGGCCACGCATGACTCAATCAGGCCAGACTGTGTGGGACTGGGTCTGATGACTCCTGTTGTAGTAGCCGTTGTCCGGATAGTGGTTGAAGGTCGAGAGGTTGGGGTGCCAGGGATACCGACGCAGTAGTACGTCTCTGCCCACAAACTCCTACACTCGCTGCCCACAGCCGGATTCCAGGTCCTGAATTGAACGAGGGTAAAGGTGCCGTATCTGGCAACAATAGAGTCGCAAGTGTCACCAGCGACGGCCATGTAAAAGGCTGTACACGACTCGATGAGGCCCGGCTGCGTAGGACTGGGCCTAGGGGAACCAGTAGGCACAGTCGTCGTTCTAGTGGATGGAATGGTGGTGGTGATGGTGGTGGTGGTGGTCTCTTCTGGGATCCCCCAGTTACGCTCGACACAGTACTCCTGGCCTATGACGATGCCAGTGCAGTCAGCACCAACGGAAGGATTCTGGGACATGCCATGTCAGCTGAGAATTTGATCAAGGAAGGCAAAGAGGCAACAGAGGCGAGGAGATGGCGTACCCAGTTGATAAAGTCCTGGACAGAAATGCCCCAGCGTGCCGCAAAGTACGCACAGTCCTCCTGCGGGCTGGCTGGGGCTTCGAAGAAAGTGCAGTCATCCGGATCCTCCTGTCGACGCTCGATAGGTGTAGCAGTCTGTATAGGCTTCCAAGGCTGAGGAACAGGCTCAGCGAGGACAGAGGTTGCGAGAGCAGCCAGCAAGGCCACGAGTGCAAAGTGGCCCATATTGGATACAATACTTGATGCTGCTAAACAAAGAAGGAGCTGGGACAGAAATTGAGGAGAGTAGAGCAATAAATCTCCTCTTGAGCTTGGTCATGGGAACACTGGCCAAAGAGCTTTACTTACTTATACTTTTCACTCCAATATACCAGAGCAAGCACGAGGGTTCAAGGCACCAGGTTTGGAAAAGATGGCAAGGTGTGAAAGTCGTCATGCTCGCACTGTAAGTCTGTTACTCCTGCTGACTGCATCTGCATGAGCTTGAAGATCCGCTCACTATGGTAGGATAGATGATGCAACATGCTCAAGTCGGCGTGATGGATCATGGGTAATGTCGTATCATTCAACGGGGGCAGATAAATGACTCCCCACACGACCGACCAACCAGCAATCGCCCGCCCCTATTTGTTGGTTAACTGTTCACCCAATGCAGAAGGAGTACTAGGCCTAATCGAGCAGCCAACCGAACTGGGTCATGTGGTTGGAAAGGCGGCGGCCGAATATCATCCATGTCATGGCGTGGTTCCCCGTGCTGGCAATAGTATACCAAATATAATAAACCCTTTACGAATAAGCCAACCTCCTCCTGGCAGGACAGTTACGTATACAGCCCTTGAACTTACTTTTCTGCATTCTCTGATAGTTTCTCCCTTGGTTTCCGAGGAAGTTTAACGCTGGCAAGGTCGGCACGAATTGTGCCAACTCCCTCAGCGAGATCCGGGAACGAGCCGTAACTGCGGCACAGCAACCATTTTTGGATAGTAGTCGACAGGGAAGCACTATCCGTACCCATTTCAAGTCGGGCTCTCGGCTACGAAGCCCCCTCAGAGGCTCAAACGGCTTTCACCCGGCTACTCCGCAGATCCACCGTGAAACGGGCCGATGCACGTGCACAACCAACAACTAGTTTACATGAGCCCATGATGCATGGTAGATTATATTCGTCGGAAGATCTACAAGAGTTGCCACAGCCATGGCAAAAAATGGAAGGACATGCATGCTGGCGCGCCCCTGCAGCCTTCGGTGTCTGGACCAACCAACACATTTGCCAGTGCCTTGCCAGTTGCCATTCAAGATTTACAATCTCGAGGCCAAGGTGGTCGAGCCGGTCTGCGTTGGCCTTGGCGGCTGGCCGTCGTCCCACCCATACACGGGGCTGAGGCAGTACCACAGGCCCGCCTCCAGGTTGTCATTGCACTCGACCGCCGTGCCCAGGCTGGGGTTGGCCTCGAGGAACAAGTCCATGGGCGTTGCCCTGTTGGCCGTCACGATCATTTGTGCGCAGCCAATGCCGTCCCCGGCCTGCACGTAGAAACCGCACTCTGTCGTAGTGGCCTCTGCGACCGTGCCGCCCGCGGGTGGTTCGACGACGGTGTTGGAGTAGCCGTCGCCGGAGCCGCCCTGGCCGCCTTCGTTGCCGTTGCCCGTCTCTGATCCCTCGCCGGGACCCTCGTCCTCAAACTCGCCGCCAGGCTCGCTGACGCAGAGCACTCTGCCCCAGAAGGGCGCCGTGCTGTGGATGTTGGTGCAGCCCCAGTCGATCATGGCGTTCCAGTCAACAAGCTTGTTCCACAGCACCCCCGCGGCCACGGCAATGGAAACGCAGCTGTCGCCGTCACGCACCACGGTCGTGGCGCACTGATCCGGTAGACATAGCTCGAGGCCGCTGCGGATGGCGGTGCAGTTGGGCAGGTGCGCATTGAGGTAGAAGAGCGTTGCCGACGAGGCTGAGTTGGCGATGGCGATGCTGTCGCAGGTATCGCCTTCAGCAGTCGTGTACCTCCTACCACTATAGCACTCCTCCGGCTGGGAGGCATTGAAGGGTGGAGGCTCGTTGATGGGTGTTGTTGGGCTGTTGACGCCGCATTCTGAGGGGGGTCAGCCTGGCCGCCTCATATTGGAACTGTCAAGAGCCTCACCTTGATTGACATGCTGCAGAGTTTCAGCAAAGAGCTCGTCATAGGCAGAGTACTCTGAAGCCTGCATCATGCGCAGCTTGGTGCCCCAGCAGTACGAGCAGAGCTCGTCCTCGGGCATCTCCTCTAGCTCTTCGTACTCCCCCCACGAGTCGATAATGGCTGCAGCGTGTCAGCGTGGAGTAGCTGGGATTCAGGGAGTCGTCGACTAACCATTGCAGTATTCTCCCGTGTCCTCGTCCCGCAGACACGTCTCATTCCACCCAGAGATTACCGAATCGATAAAGGATAAGGTCGTCCGGCCTGGTAAAAGCTCCGGGACATTAACGCAAGCGCCCGCGATGCGTGGCCTGGCCACGGTCAGCGCTCTCTGGCATGTGGATTCGCACACGGCGTCCGTCAGCTCGACGTCGTCCAGAGAGCCTTGGTACTCGTGACGCTGGCCCAGATCGGCCACGGCCGAGTCGCAGTTGATGGACTGCCTCAGAACGCTTAGGCATGCTCGGTCTTGTAGGCCAACCGTGTCAAGCAACTGCTGCGGCACGATCTGGAAGCCGACGGCTCTTGTATCGAGGGGAGCGCGCGCCGTGGTGAAGCCGTGAGCATTGCTTGGAGAGATGGCTGTCACGACGACTAGCATCGCCAGGCGTGAGATTGAAATCATCGTTCAGTAGTCTCGCCAGTGCCTATTCACAGAAGCAAAATTTGACGACTTTAGCTGTTGGAAGTGGACGGAAAAGCTCAAAGATGATCAAGAATCGAGGCTGCTGCCAGTGGTTAGAAGAGCATACAGGAGGTGTAAGCACGAAACGGCACTCTGCCGACGTCCCGTATCTATTGGCATCCAAAGATCCACAATGCATTAGGCCACGACCGGTCAAATTTCTATCACGTCCATGGCCCCCCAGCTTGTGTCTAATGCGCTTGCAACACTCCTTTTGCAGACCTTCCTATGTGGGCCAACTGTTCACCGATCATTTCCATATTAGCTAAATGTTGGTCAAGTGTTGCAGGTGGGCTTAGAAATGGGTATGAAAGGGCCGCACAGTGCAGACGAAAAACAACAAGGCCCCTGGGCTTGCCTTGGCCAAACGGGATATACAGGCCCTCCGTGGGCTTGGAACGGAATTTTGAGTGCATCCATTGTCAAGTCCGACTCGTTATAAGGCGTCTCCCGCCCGGACAAAACCTCTACAGGAAAAAGACAGATTCCTCACTCTTGCTAATTGACATTTGACCTCCGGAGCCATGAACTGGCGTTTCCTCTTTCTTCTATGCTGCCTTGTGCAAACTTCGCTCCAACAGCAGTGTAGCCAAAGTCGGCACTGCCCAGAGGGATGTTGCAGCAGTGCTGGCTTCTGCGGCTACGGCCCAGACTTCTGCGGGTAGGTTCTGGCATACACTTTCAAGTAACGATGGATGAATGATGCTAACACGATATCAAGCCAAGGATGCCAGAGCACCTGCGATCGCAGGTCACAGTGTAACCCCGGCTGGAACTCGACCGAGTTCAGCGAGGGCAATAGATGCCCCCTCAACGTATGCTGCAGCGAACACGGCTACTGTGGCTATACCGAAGAATTCTGCCAGGACGACCAGGTCGAGCGACCCAGGTGCTCGGCGAGCAACCCGGTGACCCGTGTTATCGGGTACTTCGAGGCGTGGGCACCTGCCCAGCGGTCCTGCTATAGCATGTTGCCCGAGGAGATCCCCTACGGGCAGTACACAGACATCATCTTCAGCTTCGCTACCATCAATCCCGAGACCTTCAGGGTTAGCGTAGGAGACGCGCCAACCGAGTACCTCCTCAGCCGTATGCGGAGCATCAAGATCATTCAGCCCGAGATTAAGATCTGGGTGGCGCTCGGTGGATGGGCGTTCAACGACCCCGGTCCAACACAGACAACCTTCAGTGATATTGCTGCATCGTCTGCAAACACAAACGCATTCCTGGATTCACTTGTTTCATTGATGAACAGGTACAGTCTGGACGGGGTTGATATCGACTGGGAGTATCCTGTTGCCGAGGATCGTTACGGCAGGCCCGGGGATTTCCGCAACGCTGTTACATTTATGAGAAAGCTACGCTCACGGATGAAGGCATCCAGGAGAGGCACGTCCATGGCCATACCTGCTAGCTATTGGTACCTACAGCACTTCAACATTAAGGCGCTTGAGGCTGAAGTGGATTGGTTCAATCTGATGAGCTACGATATGCATGGATCGTGGGACATCGACAATCGGTTCACAGGGCCCTGGGCAAATAGCCACACCAACATGACGGAGATTCAGATGGCTCTGGATCTTTTGTGGCGGAATGATATCAGCCCAAGCAAGGTGACTATGGGCATGGCCTTCTACAGCCGCACCTTTACCCTTACCGATCCCAGCTGCAATAGGCCAGGCTGCCCTATCAGCTCGGGTGGAAATGCTGGCAGATGTTCTGGTACCGTCGGCGTTCTGTTGCATCCCGAGATTGCCGACATTGTGGCCGAGAGGAGGGCTACAACCACGCTCGACCGCGCAGCTGCTGTCAGATTCGTCTCATGGGGCAACCAATGGACAACGTTTGATGATGTGGCCACCTGGCGCCTCAAGGCCAACATTGCACGCAGCCAGTGCATCCAGGGGTTCATGGTATGGGCCATGAGCCAGGATGACGAGAGGGGTACCAACATCCGAGCGCTCAACTCGGCGCTGGGCCGCACAACGCCTGCATTCCCCGACTTTACGCCCAGGGACCGTCCTGTCCAGCCAATGCCCGTCGCCGAGCCCTTGGTGTGCCGCTGGACCAGCTGCTTCGAGGGCTGCCCGGCGGGATTCAAGGAGGTGCAGCGTGACGGCCACCGGGAGATTATGATGGAGAAAGAGTCATGCGCGCCGTACTCGAGATTCAACCAGATTGGTTTTGTCCGCCTGTGCTGCCCCTCATCCAGCCCACTGCCAACCTGCACCTGGCGTGGCCATAGAAACTCGGGAAACTGTAGGCCCGGCTGCAATGCCGACGAGGTCGAGGTCGGATCGCTACAAACAGGCTGCAGGAGGGCGCACCAGAGCGCCTGTTGCACAAGGACCGCCGTCACCCGGCCCTACGGCGACTGCATCTGGACCGACTGCGTCGACAATCCTCAAGGTGCTTGCGGCGCCAGGTTCCTCACCCAGTCGCCGCAAGGCTGGGGTGGCCATAGGCATTGCAGGAACGGCCAGATGAGGGCCCTGTGCTGCACTGATCCACTCCCGGCTCCCTTCGCGACCGACTGCAAATGGTATGCCAAGGTCGGCCATCTTCCAGAGAACGATGTCATGAGTGTCTGCGAGGGTGCATGCCCCAGGGATCACGTCTTCTTGACGCGCGCCTCGAGCGGCTGGGCCGCCTTCGCCGTCGAGGGCTCGGAGACGCCCTGCATGGGCAACGCTGCTTTCTGCTGCCCCGATCCGCAAATCATTGTCGAGCGCGACGATGAGTACGAGGAGGAGCACGCCTCGGCGCAGTATGCTAGGCAGTTTAGAGAACTGCTCAGAGATTACATGGAGAACCCCACGTGCCCCCGCGACGAGCTTGCTCTCGATATTCACGACGACCGCGCGCGCGGCTACGGCAGCAGGAAGAGAAGTCTTGTCGTCGAAGCCAACAAGTACGAGGTCCTCCGCGGCCGCGCTGAGCCTTGTTCATTGACAAGGTGGTACGATATGCTTGACATCACGACCATGATGTTCACGGTCAACTACGCTGGCTTTGACGTCATCGAGGAGTATTACAACGAGTACTTTGCCGACTCGTACGACACAGAGCTCCAGTACGAGAGCTTGGTCGATTTCTTCGACCTATACCCCAGCCTCGACGAACGCGCACTCATGGAGTCGGTCTACTACGACCCGACCATGGCGGGAGTTGGCATGCGCCAGATGAGGTCCAGCGGCGAACAGCTTTGCACGGTAGACCTCACCAGAGAAAGGGGCCGGCGGATCATGGCCAGGGACGGCCAGGGCCAACAAACGCCCAGCAAGAGGATCGTATGGACCATGCAGAGTGGCCGAGCCCATGGTAGGATTCCCAGCCTACTGACCATTCTAGACGGCATCTTGGGGGGCGACCTGAGCCTACACTACGCTCGCTGGGAGTGGGCCAACGGACGCGATTCGAATGCGTACCCAGGCCCCTTTTTAGAGCTCGCCTACTGGATTGGACCAACACCGGGCGTCCCAACCACGCACAACACCGCTTACGACAGATATAGGGACAACACGCCGAGGCGGAGCAGCGATCCTGACCTGTGGGTCGTCTTCCACATCCATTTCGACGCCCCGGACATCCGGGGCGACCCGGACAGATGGCCGAGAATGATGGAGTGGGGGCCCGACGATCAAATGTACGTGGGCACGGCCACCATCACCGTCTTCCATGTCCAGACCTTCGACCGGGGCATCAACGGGAACCATTGGCGCGTCGCGGGCGGAGATCAGCTGGAAGCGACGGCCCGGCGCAGCTGGCTTTGCCCGTACCAAGAAGGCGAGGACTTCTCCTACTGGTACATTGGTTCTCCTATAGACATCCAGGGCGATGACGTCGAATTGGCAAACGCCATGCATGACTGGGGTCGCATCCTACGATACGAAGGCTACGTGGGCCACAGGGGCTTGCGCCTTATTATCTCGCCTCCAGAAGGCGATGTCGTCGAAAGCCCTATCGACCCCGACGATTTCGGTTTTGTGGTTAGGCCCGGGGGCTGGACTTTGCCTGCTAATAACAGGAGCCCATACGGGCTGAACTTTCGTATTGTGAATGATTTTATTGACTTTCAGCCTGATTCTCCTGAGTTTAGACTATAATTAAATATAACTCCTATAGTACTTAACTTAACGACGTTATATCTATTTATAACATTCCCGACCAGGTCTTACCGGATTAGGATAATAGGTTAGGTTAAGAGGGGGTATTCCTTTAAAGATAAACTTTAACCTTAAGAGTTTATATTTAAGTTTAAATATAGGGCTTTATCTTAAGTAGTTAGGGTGTACTAGGTACTATATTATTAATTAGTTATAATTAAGGAGCTAGAATAAGAAATTATAATTAAATTATATTAAAAGCTAAAGAATTCCTTAGAGGAATTCCTTTTACTTTATATATTAAATAACTATCTATAGGATTATAATTTAACTAAGCTAGCTTATTATAATCCTATTATAATCTNCTAGAATAAGAAATTATAATTAAATTATATTAAAAGCTAAAGAATTCCTTAGAGGAATTCCTTTTACTTTATATATTAAATAACTATCTATAGGATTATAATTTAACTAAGCTAGCTTATTATAATCCTATTATAATCTATATACCTAGATTATATTTACTTATAATCCCTTTTATTATTAGTTAATTCTCCTTTTCCTAGGGGGTAATAATATTATTATAATAAGGTACTTATTTTAGCCTATAGTTTATTTATATAGCTAAGTATATTAGCTTATTATAGCTATAATATAATCTCCCCTCCTATAAGGCTATATCCTAAGACCTAGGATAAGAGGTTAATTATCCCTTCTTATTATATTCTATATAACTTCTCATCTTTCTTTTTATTATTATATTCTAATATTATATTAAGAGTATTAATAAGGGTATTATATAGATTAATAGGGGCACTGTTTTTTAATAGGGGCATTATAATAAGGGCCCTTTATCTAGGCTAGCTATTTTTCTCCACCTAATCTATATATAAACCTCTAGAAATCCAAGATATAAAACCAATTCTTACCTTTTATTAACACATTATAATATAACTAAAAAAAAGTAAAGCTATTTATATATTATCCTTAGCACTATATAACTAAAAAAAAAATAATAGATTACTCTATTACCTCTTATAAGTATTAAACCTATAGCCTCTTACCTACTAATAGGCAATTAGCTATAATATATTATAATTTAGCTAAGATAAGAACCTTAATATTAATTTTTATTTATCCTTTAAAGTAATATTACTTATAGGACTCTTTTAGGTTAATAATCTTATTAATAAGGTTATTTAATTATAATAAAGATATATTAAATTCTCTAATTATAATTATAATCCTTAGGTATTACCTTCTTTTCTTATCTTAATATTCTTTATATATTAATCTAATATAAGCCTTTAGTATATCTTTAATAAAAATAAAATAACTAGGGGTTTTAATTACCCTTATTATCTATATTAAATTAATATATTTTATAATATTAGAGAACTAGGACCACTCGAGAGTAAATAGTTATATAACTTTATAATAAGCTAGTTATAGCCTCTTTAAGGCTAAGCTAAGGGTCTCTTAATAATAGTTTTAATTCTTAACCTACTAACTTATAGCCTCGTGAGGGCATTTATACCTTTATAGAGCTAGCTTATTTATATTCTAATTAGAGGACCTATATATCCTTTTATAGACTAATAAAAGGTTATAAGGACCTATTTATCCTTTTATAGATTAATAGGAGGTTATTAGGACCTACTTATCCTTTTATAGATTAATAAGAGGTTATAAGGACCTACTTATCTTTATATAGACTAATAGGAGATTATAAGGATTTACTTAACTTTTTATAAATTAATTTAATATAATCATAGAACCTACCCACTAATATATTCCTAGCAACTTATTATTCTAGCCGAACTATAATATTATAACCCTAATATATTAACCCCTTTTATATAAGGCTACCCTTAGCTTAAATAGCCTCCTATAGGCTATAACTCCCTAGCTAAGTACTAATAATATTATAAGGTGCTTATAAGTAGTTCTTATTATTATAATAGTAAGGCTAATATAGCTAATTTAAGTATATAGGGCTAGTAATATAATAGGTTATAGAGTACTAGGGGTAATAGGGTAGTTATTATAGGTTAAATTAATAAGAATTAGCCTCTTAGCCTTAAAGATTAGGGCTTATAGCTATAAGAGGCCTTATTT
>LDEE01000067.1:3081-51669 GCA_001021365.1 Stachybotrys chartarum | reverse complement strand
AATAAGTACTTATTATTAAGGCTAAGTATATTATATAATTCCTCTTCTTTATTTAATTATCTTTATTTATTTTATAAATTAACTTTAAATTAGTTATTTATTTATTAAAATATAAAGAATCTTTAATATAAAATATAAAAGTATTATAATATTTCTAGATATTAACTATTCTTTAATATAATATTCCTCTTTTTCTTTTAATTATTCTTCTATTTATACTCCTCCTTATAATATTTTTATATCTTCTATATTTACCTTATTATAAATTAATATTAATTATATATAAAATTATTATTCTTTAGCTTAAGTAAATAGGATATAAATTCTATTAATAATATTAAAAATATAAATAATATAAGATTAATCTATTTAAGAATAAGATTAGATAATAATTATATTTATAAGATAAAATATTTTCTTTTAATTAATTAAATCTTAGGATATTTTCTTAAATATAAATTAATCTTATTTTTTATATATTTAATTTTATATATCTTATAAATAATAAATAAATACTTTGGATTATAAATAAAAGGTTTTATAGTTTTAATATATATAATTAGGGAATTAAATCTTATTAAAATAAACTTCCTCCTTTTCTAATTAATTCTTCTAATAATTTATTATTTATATTAGTATTATATTTATTTTAAGTATATTATTTAATTAGGATTAATATCTAATTTAAATTAAATTAGATTTAATAGCTTTAAGAAACCTAGCTTAGCTTACTTAATATTATATTATAATTATAACCCTAAATTATATCTAAGTATAAATATCTCCTATAAAAGTAAATAAAAAAAGAATTTAAATAATATTATAATTATATAAAGGGTTAATTAAGTTATATTCCTTTTTTTTAGGATTTTTAATTACTTTTTCCTAATTAACTCTTAAAGATAATTTTTAATTAACTCTTACCCTGGTTTATAGGTCTACTTATTTTCATTTAGTGGGAGTTTCAATCAACTCTTGCCTGAGTTAGTTGAAGACTATAGGATAGGGGCTTAGTGGGGCGCGTGACTTTTTTATAGCCCTAACGGCCCCAAGGAGATGCGTATTATAGTAGGGTAGTATTATGGATTGAGATCCTTGGATGCATTCAAGGGTTATCCGCTGTGCCATTTTAGCACAAAAGACTAGGATGTGAAGTCCCGGACTTCACACTGCATTCTCATCAATAAGCTATTCAGGCAGAACGGCAGAACAGGCAGGGTCACCAGCGTAGCAGCTGTGACAGGGTGCGCTAATCGGTTGTCCGTCCCGGCGAGAGTTGGCCAAGGGACCCGCCGGGACTTCGCTCATACTCGGGCTTCTTTCACGCTTCGCATTGTGTCTCCGACGCTTGATGATACCAGGGGCAGGTCAGTCACCACCGAGAACTGTGCCGTGACTCGTGAGGCGTTAGTTGGCTTACGAGTTGAGCATCTCAAGCTTCATCGTAGGCAATATGAGTACAAAGGGTCTCGATATAGGCTGATTCATATTCCATGGTTCTATCAGGAATCCAATTTGCGCTATAATTCATCTGATTCACCATCTTTGCATACTCTACCTGCATTTCAACTACCTTTGGATCCGCCTTCCCTCCTGTGGCTCTTGATATGGACGCGGTGCAGCTGCTGAAATAATATCGGGTTACATCTCTCCTTCTTCGTCGACTGTCGGCAGCTTAGGCCTCAGGTCTATGTTAGTCGGGCTTGAAGTGCTGGGTCTAGTTGCAACATGGGGTCGCATGCCTGCGGACGGAATTTTCGCCTTGATCGAGGAGTTGCTGGGGGGCGAAAGCAAACTTCGCGGGTCGGACTTCGATCTCAAAAATAGCTTCACTGTCATCGGACCCCTGGACCACCTTGCCCGCAGTCTTGTCCTGTTCTTTTGGGAGGCCATCGACGGGTCCCATCCCAAGGCATCGGCTGTGGGCATTTAAATGGCCGGTCAGATGGCTCCCGTCATCGTGATCCAGTTCCTAGACGGCCTGAGGACCGGCAATGGCTCATCAACGCGGAGCATTTCGATCTGGTGGTTCGTCTTCGCGTCGACTGCTATTGGTGCCAGCGGTGCTGTTTGGGCCTTTGCCTATTTGGCGATGTCACCTCTGCTCTCCTCCTCCATCTCGCTAGGCGCCTTGCAGAAGGCCTCGCTGCCGTACTCGCCTCGTGTCACGGCATTGCTTCTTCCTGCAACGTATGTTAACTTCATAGACAGCATGGTCATCATGTCTCTACCGATTCCCGTGCTATTATCGAGCGAGTTCCGGCAGTGGGCCATTATAATCTGGAATCTGTTCTCCATTGGAAATTCTGCAGTCGTGCACCTGGGAGAGCTTGTTATGGATTTCCCTCTTCCTGGCTACCAACTGCGAGCCTGCAAATGCAACTCACTAGCGCGTCGTGAGATCTATTGCTGCTGGCGCAATGGCCCTAGAATTTGCTGCGCACGCGGGGGTGACAGCTGTCTCTCTTTCAGCTGCTCTCTCTTCTCCTCTCTTTGCACTGGGGTAGGCTGAATAGCTGCACCCGCTGTCCGTAGCCGTACCTCCCATCGTTGTGGAGAAGGCGCAATCACCCGGTGATGGCATCTGGAGTTTCGTCGTGTGGGATCAAGTCGCTGGTTTTCGTTCGTGATGCTCTTATTCCTGGCGCAGCTCCAGAATGCCATGCGCTGTTATGATCGTTTCGGAGCATTCAACTGGGCCAAGGCGAGCGCTAATAGCTTTATTTCATTATTCCTCATCGGCCCCAGTATCACCATCTTGGTAATCAGCTGGCTGTGCGCTGAAGTCTTGTATGGTGTAGATACAGGACCAACTAGAAACGGAAAAGCTAATGTAAGCAACTGAGCGAATGCTTGGCTCCCCTCGATAAGGTAGATGCTAGTAGTGCCTAGTACCACTATCAAAGGTAATTGCACGGAAATATATGTTGTTACCTCTTATTAGAAGAAAAGATGTATTGAAAAAACTTGATAATAATATAGAGGGATACAAGGAATATAAATCATGCTTCTCCACAACAATTGTGACACTATTTCTGAAGAGCTTTCGGTGATCAATGTACATAATCGGGTAACAGTTAAATGCCATAAGCCATAACGACCTAACCCCAGATGATAAGCAGATGGGTATGTGGAGATAAGGCAAGCGTCAACGGATCAGTAGGATCGGATCACTGATCCCATTAATATACCACCATAGGACTAGGGGGAAGGGATCGGTTAGGTAAGATGGGTGTGCCTACTAATCCAAAGGATTAGATAGCTATATAGGTAGGAGGACTCTATAGGATGTAGCTAGAGGATTTACCAGTTATTAATATAACTTAGTTATTAAAACCTACTTATATATTACTAGATATAAGGTTAAGACCTTAATATTACTTAGTATAATACCTTAATAACCTGCTAATATAAAAGATACCTACCTAGTATCCATTAATAGTTAGAATCCGACTCAGATATTATATTTAGCCTTAAGGATCCTAAGGGGTGTCTTAAATAGTAGGGTGATTTGGTGACCGCTAGTAATTATATAAGCGATTAGGCCTATTAATAGGAGTGTAAGGATTCGCATTGAAAAATGCCTTAAGTGCGGAGACAGGAGAAATTAGACAGACCACATAATATACCAATTGACGTGATAGGGACCTGTAATTACAAACACTAAAGATAAGAGCTTCTATTGTGAGAGAAAGATACGGCTCCTCGGCAAAAGACAGACCCAGCCCCGAAAAGATCGGTTGAGAGGCAAAAGAGAGAGAGGGAGTAAGAGAACACCAGCCACAACACCACAGTTAATGCCGACAGCTAGGCCGATAAAAGGGGGAGAATCGATGGAAGTGAATTATTTATTCATAATGGAACGAATATAAGGGAAAGGCAAGAAGAAGGCCAATCGGCCACAGGCCGATTGGCAAGAGAACACACAGGCCGATTGGCAAGAGAACACACAGGCCGATTGGCAAGAGAACACACAGGCCGATTGGCAAGAGAACACACAGGCCGATTGGTGATGTCTGCGGAATTGATCAATTAATGGTCGTCGGATGGCCTTGCCTCTTTTTGTTGTTGGAGCTTCTGTCCTTGGTCCCTGAAAACTACGGAAAGCAAGGGCTTTTTATGCCCAACTCGCAATCTCCTATCATAGCTCGGACCACGGTTTGGTCTGCGGACCCACTTATCTGTCTGCAGACAATCGGTCTGGACCCACTTTTCCTTCTGCAGACAATCGGCTGCGACTAGACCTCGAACTACGGTATCTCCCTCTAGAGCAAGGAACCATTTTTCCCGAGGGGGCCAATTCTGCCGTCACACTATTCACATATTTCCAATGCCTATTCGCATTAGATATGATAGAGCTTCTTCGAGTTCCTGGAAAGCCAATTTGAGGGTATCTTCTGCGCCATCCTCGGACCACCGGTCTCGATCCTGTTGACTAACACCCTGCGATTTCGTACACAGACTCATCGTTTGGCTGTTTAATACTAGCCGAACCGAAGTCGGCACGAGCTTCATATGCAGTCCGGAGAGAATCTGTCGCAAATGGTCGGCTGCCTTACCCCCACCTTTGCCACCGTATGAGACAATGGCTGTAGGCTTTCCAGCCCACTCATGAAAAAGGTAATCTAATGCGTTCTTCAGACTGGCCGGAATGCTCCAATTATACTGAGGGGTGACAAAGATGAAGGCATCGTATTGCCGGATTATGGCAGACCATCGTCGCGTGTGTTCATGGGTGTAATCCGGAGTTGGGTTATCTGACGGAAGATAAGAAGGGACTTCGGGCTCGTCGTAAAGTGGGAGCCCTTGATCCTTCAAATCTAGAATGCTGATGCTGCGACCGGTATTGGTTCTGTGAGGACTTGATACTATCACATTGTCGACGTAGTTGGTGATGAAAGAATTAAGCCTTGATGACCTGGTGCTGCATATCACCAAGGCTATGCGCCTGGTCGAGTTTGCGGCTGTCAACATGTTGATGAGCAGTTAGGAGCTTATAGTAAGCTGATAAAATGGTAGAGAAACAGGAAAAGCAGGGCAGGAAGGGTGAATATGTACAGGTTTGTTTTGCATTCACCTAAACATAAATATTTATACTCTTGATGCGATGCACGACCTAGGTCGGTCCGGCCCTTCTCTCCGTACCGCGGCGGCGGATAATGCGGCGGATAGCGCGGCGGATAGTGCGGTCAGCGACTGAGTTGCTAATTCTATTCGCGGTAAAGGTAGCGGCGGATATTGCGGTAGAAGCTAGTCAAAACAACGTAAAGCTCGGTTTTATTACGCAGTAGGATAGGAATTATCGGAATGTTCAAAATCCTCGTAGTATGTGCATTCTAGAAAGCTCGTTTATCCCTTTGAGTGTGCGAAGGGAGCTCTCTTGTATTAGACCCATATACCCCTTAATTTAGGTCGGTATAAGAAGTAACTTTAACCCTTTTCCCACCAAAAGCCACACCAAATGGATATTCAAGATACCGCAATGTCACGGCCATGACGAGCTGATACACTCATTATCCGAGCTTGCGCCCACGAAACCGAAACATAACCCGAACCTGTGAGCCCCTGCCTCGTAAGCGGCTTGCTAGGGCGTTTCCACGGCCGTCGGCTTCAGCATAAGGTAGAGACATCTAGGCTTCGTGGCGCCTACTATCAAATGAGGTCTCACGTCCCTTGGTTTCTCCCATCTTCGTTCATTCATTTATTTGTTCATCTCAAAGATTATACACTCCATAAAGTCTCCCGATTCAACTCTGATAAGGATCCAATTGATAAATATCCAACATGGCTGATGATTCGACCACCGCGCCCGACTCTGGAGGTTTTCAATTTTTTTAATTACAAGCCTTCTCTTCCCGCGGCCATCATATTTGGGATCCTCTTTCTTGCCCTTTCGGTACGCCATTTCCAACTCTTGCTGCGGGAGAGAGCATGGTTTTTCGTCCCTTTCCTGATAGGATGCCTGTGTAAGCACTTGTCCTCCATTATCCGTGCTTCAAAAGACAGATGCCTGTCCCTCCACCTTCCACTACATTCGAAGCGGTTGAATTTATCACTAGAGCCTACTCCTCTACCGAATCGTCTGATTGGACCCTAATGCCATATTATCCAGAATATGCTAATTCTCCTTGGGCCCGCATTCTTCGCTGACTCGATTTACATGACGCTCGGGCGCCTCATCCGTTTCTTTGGAGAGAAGAGCTATTCTCTGATTCGGGTCAATTGGCTTACGAAATTATTTCTTCTGGGTGATATTCTATCGATTTCTGGACAAGGAAGAGGTTCGTCGGACAATTTCCCCTCTTTGTTGAATCCTTTTGAGGGTGTTCAAAAACATCCCTCGACTAGTAGTGAGGACTAGGCGGCGGTATCCTCGCGACAGAAGATTCCCAAAGCAATCAAGACACTGGCAATGCTGTGATTCTTCTAGGCCTAGGCATTCAGGTGGCTTTTTGACGGCTTCATGATCGTTATCACGGTTTTTCATTATCGAATCGTCAGAGGCCGTACGGTTGAAGCACGAAGCACAACGGTTCCATGACATAGGTTAAAATTGGTGCTGCATCTCGTCAGCGTTCTCATCATGTTACGATCTATATTTCGCATGGTCGAATATGCTCAGGGTCACGACGGCGCACTTACTCAGAAAGAGTTCTACGTCTACGTCTTAGATGCACTTTTGATGGTTATTGTTGCGGCCATCTTTGTCCTTTATCACCCGAGCGAGCTATTGGCCCAGCGAAAGGTTCTAACTAACGGTGATCATGCAATCGATAGCTTCCCTATGGTTAGGCAAAACCCATACAACAAAATGACATATTGAAGGCGCGAAATATTGTTTTGAATGCTATCGTGGCATTCTCACGCCATTATTTCACTTGGCCTAAGAAATCTATCAGGGTGGATGGGTGTCATATTACCAGAGATCGAACTTTATTGTTTGCAAGAGATAACTCTAGATTTATTGTATACTACGTCTATTTACTTCCCTACCTACCCTAAACTAATCAAGGACGTGCCAAATATACATAATTCACGACTTCCTAATAATACATATAAATTTTTTATGTTGTCAAGGTACACCTTCTGCATCTTTGTTTCGCATGGAATGGAATCACGGCCTATGACATGACCTATCCGGGGAGCCGTCGGATAAATGGATCTACCGTGATGCGTATGACGTGGAGACCCATAGGCGGGAAGATCCGCCCGCCCCGCAGATCGACCCATATGGGGATCGAAGCATCGACTCTACGACTTAGAATCGAAGCATTGATACGGCGGCTCCCTAATTTAAGTATAAGATGGTAATTATATAGATGGGGGGGACTCTATAGGATGTGGCTAGAGGACTCACTAGCTATTAATATAACTTGGTTATTGCAATCTACTTATGTATTACTAGATGTAATATCCAGACTTTAGTATTACTTAGTAGAATACCCTGATCGCCTGCTAATATAAAAGACGCCTACCTGGTAGCCTTTAATAGTTGGAATCCGACCTAGATGTTACAGAAGTCGCCCATATCCTCGATAACAAACCAAGGTAACGGTACATACAAAATCGGCTGGCGGCCGATATCGCTAGGATCTCTGTTGGGACCTAATTCCCGCTGTCGCAACACCTAGAGTTGCAACAGCCACGTACAAGTGTACTGGAATGTGAACTAGATTGCGTTAAGGCGATATAGGGACTTCCTTCTGGTAGAAATAAAAATCCATCCATCCAACCGTATGTAGTCGGGTCCGTGAGACGTGACATGTTTGGTGGGCCGAGGCCAGGGCTTAGGTATCTTAGGGGCTGTGCAAATTCACACTAATTATTTCCTATCAAATCAGTGGATGAGACCACTTCTAAACGAGCAAACCGAGTACAAGCAGACACAGGACTACTAGCGCCAAACCGGCAGTGCCGACCCCACTGCGCCTCGGATCGTTCGCATCTCAACCCTTCTTCTACTTACCGCCTAATCCCTGCATCTGTGCAAACTACCCCATGCCGTCCGCCCATCCAGTAGGCGAATGAAGCCATGCTGGGACGGCACATCGGCCGCTCAAGGAGGAGCCTTCAAGACGACTGGGGAGGCCCTGTCGACTGACTAGTAGCTACATACATAGTCAAACGCGAGCCCCTTGACATCATGGATTTCCCAAGTTCTGTTTCAGTCGGAACACAACCGTTGAATTCTCCTTGAGCTTGCACTGGCGCTGGCGCTAATTTATTCATCTTGATAAGTCTGATTCGTCCCCTCTAGTCGGAGCCTCTTTCTGTCGCTCTCTGTCATTCATAGGCATTCTTTTCTTGCAAAGGCACTTCCCGCAACCCCACTGGTCAGCCTTTGACTTGTCGCATTCTCGCCATGCCTAGGGACGCACCACTACCGGGGCCCCCTGTGCCGCCACGCCCATCATCATTCGCAGAAGATGAAGCAGGTCCGCTTCCATTTGGCTGCGGTGGGATAATAGAAGATGCTCCTCTACAGTACTCCGAGGAAGCCTCAACTGCCGAACGAGCCTTGATTGACGCAACTGGAGTTACAGGTACGGTACAATGCCAAAACCCTCATACGCCCCCTACTGACATGACGACTGCAGCCGACGGACGCATCGACATCAACCTCGATTCCAAACTTTGCAGAACCCTCTCCATCCTGGTTCCTCGCAGGGAATCAAAACAGCTCAAGCCCGACCGCCCCGTCAGCATCCCTCCCGCCTACACCAAGCAGATCAACCCAGGTATCCGCCTGAATATTGTCATTCAGGTTGTGGGAAGCCGGGGTGATGTCCAGCCTTTCATTGCGCTCGGCATTGGGCTTCAACGCCACGGTCACAGAGTTCGCCTTGCCACGCACGATATTTTCGCCGACGTTGTGCGAAATTCTAAGCTCGAGTTCTATCCTATCGGCGGCGACCCAGCCGAGTTGATGGCCTACATGGTCAAGAATCCTGGTCTCATACCGTCGGTCAAGAGTCTCCGAGCTGGAGATATCCAGAAGAAGCGCGCAATGATGGCCAAGATGCTGGAAGGCTGCTGGAGGTCATGTATCGAGCCCGATCCGATAAGCCAACAGCCATTCGTTGCCGACGCCATCATCGCGAATCCGCCGAGCTTCGCCCATGTCCATTGCGCCCAAGCTCTTGGTATACCACTGCATCTCATGTTCACCATGCCCTGGAGCAAAACTAAACATTTTTGCCACCCGCTTGCCAATATTAACACTGACAATAGTAACATTTCACCGGCGGTCGCTAACCAGATTTCATTTATTGCTGTCGAATGGATGACCTGGCAGGGGTATAAATAGGCTGCCTTTTTTATTCTCGAGCGGTAGGCTGACCAGGTGACAGACTTGGCGATATTATCAATGCTTGGAGGCAAAGCCTGGATCTGGAGGATGTCCCATTTTCCGAAGGACCTGGCTTACTCGAGACACTTCAAGTTCCCTTCACGTACTGCTGGTCTCCAGCCCTGATCCCTAAGCCCTCTGATTGGCCAGATCACATTGGTATGTGTCAAGGCTCGCTTCCCTGTTGCCTTGTCAAACGCTGACAGAAGTAATAGATGTTTGTGGCTTCTTTTTTCGAGATATGCCGCAGTACAGCCCCGAACCGGACCTCGATGCCTTTCTGCGCAATGGATCGCCGCCTATATACATTGGCTTCGGAAGCATTATCATCGACGACCCGGATAAGTTGACAGCAATACTCGTGGAGGCCGTGAGAGAGGTCGGCATTCGCGCGATCATCTCGAGAGGTTGGAGTAAGCTGGGCGCCAACCAGCCAGCGGATAGCAATATCTTCTACCTAGGAGACTGCCCCCACGAGTGGCTGTTCCAGCATGTGACAGCCGTCGTCCATCACGGCGGAGCTGGAACCACTGCATGCGGACTCCTCAACGGAAAGCCTACGGCTATCGTGCCTTTCTTCGGCGAGTGAGTGGCATCTTAACCATAATGTATACCCGCTGTGTTCAAAGCAGTACCACTTGCTAACACAATCAGCCAACCATTCTGGGGCACCATGGTGAACGCTGCCGGCGCGGGCCCCATGCCAATCCAGCAGAAGCAGCTCAATCGACAAAACCTCGCTGAAGCGATCAGGTTTTGCTTGCCCCATGAGGCACTGACGGCTGCCAAGGTCACGGCCGACAAGATGCGACAGGAAAACGGAGTTATGCAGGCTGTCAACTCTTTCCACGCCAACCTTCCTTTGGATAAAATACGATGCGATATCATGCCTGAGTTCCCAGCCGCCTGGTCTTTCAAGCACGGTTCGCAGCAGATGAAGCTTTCGAAGGCCGCGGCTCAAGTCTTAACAGACGGGCATAGAGTTAAGTGGGACGATCTCAGACGGTAAGCGGAGGATCACCACATGCTACAGCCAACTAACTTGACCTCTCAGCTACGAGCCTCGACCTATTGACATCAAGCTGCAACAATGGGATCCTGTTACTGCTGCCACGCCGTCGATGGTAGGAATGTACGCAGGCATGGTGACTTCAGCTGCCGACATCGTGATCAAGCCGGTGCAGGCATTCACCGTTGACAGGCCCAGCAGCTACCACTCAGCCTCAAGCAAGGAGTTGATCCCGCTAGCATCACAAGACACTGTGTACGGCAAGTATGCTAGCCTTGAGGTGCCCTCTGGCGACGAGCGCAGGATAAGGGGGGAAAGCCGTGTCGGTGCTGCCCTCGCCGGATCTGTCGGTGGTATCGGTGGCGTCTTGAAACACTTCTCGAAAGGGATCTACATTGACATACCGCACGCGCTCGAGGAGGGCATGCGTGTCGCGCCACGGCTATACGGCGGCGAGGTGTATGACCCTGGCGTCGTTACGGACTGGAAATCGGGTGGGATTGCGGCAGGCAAGAATTTCAGCCACGGCATCGTGGAGGGTATCGGCGGGCTGGTCATGTCACCTGTTCGAGGCGCGAAAAAGGAGGGAGCCAAGGGCGCAGCCAGGGGTATGGGTATCGGGGTCCTCAACCTGGCAACAAAGATGTCGTCCGGAACATTGGGTTTGCTCACCTTCACGAGCCAGGGCGCGTTCAAGAGTGCCCGCGCCGCGATGCGGAGGGATACACGGAGGATCATCAAGCAGGCCCGACGGGCGGAGAGTGCATCAATTCTGCGGGATGGTATGCAGGGGATTGACTCAGGAGCGGCACTAAGGGCTTTTGACCGGTGGACGGTGGAGAAGCTGAAGAACAAAAACAGAACAGACGTGATGGGACCAAACTCATAACGTCGCTGACATGGCAAGAGCATTTGAATTGCGTTGTGCTTCCCTCACATTCAAAATAAAGTAGGCTTCAATATTGTATGATTCACCTCAACTATCGAGTGCACATAGCCGTGTGATTTGTTAGTTCTGCTGCTGCTCTGAGTCTGATTCCAAAATATAGAACAGTCTGTTCTTGGCGTATGTATGGCTTGTAGTACGTGGGATTTGGTTGTCACCTACGTAACATGGAAGGCTCAGATATGCACACTCGTGTTGAGCACATAAATTGATGTTCACAGGGGAAAACTAGATGTGGCTTGACAACAAAGATGGGGGAGGCTCTGGCCAAGGTCTGTTCATCTTTGACCTACCGAGCCGGCACTGGGGAAACATCTGAATGTGCGCCGCAAAGTCCGGTCTCTGGCTCAGCCTAACACGGGCGCTGTGGTCTTGGCCCTTGAGTCTCCCGAGCTGGACCTGACCAAGAAGGCAAATTTACCTAGCGGGATCAGTCAGCCTTGGCTGTCCACGTCCCAGAAGCTCAATTCTCCTTGCATAAGCTCAAACTTGACCTTTTCAAAGCCCCTGAATGATTTGACTGCTCCCCAGAGGTTCCTCAACCCACCGGGTGCGATACCCTTGGATTCATCGGCGTGGGCGGCAAAGCCGGGGTAAATGATAATTCGAGATCATTTTTCATTTCAAAAGTTGTGTAGGAGAGGCCGAGACCAGAGAGCGGTTTCAATGTCGTTGGCGTCGAAGTGCTTGTAGTCTATCAGTTGCCCCTCGTCGAAATCCGTATTCCGCGCATCAGGTCCACTCGACGGGCCAGGCGAGGGATAGCCTTGGTCCTGGCCGAGAAAGTAAGGCCCCATTACTCTTTCGGACGTTTCATTGAGGCGATCCTCCGACACGGAATCCCCATTGAAAGCTTCGAGCAAGAGATCGCCAAAATACGACGGTACAGGCACGACACTGACGTTCCCCGGCATTCCAAGGTCGAGCCCTATGATGGCAAAACCGGCGGTGCTATGCGTTGCTTACCAATCCGAGACGACATATCCAGGAAACGCCGGCTCCTCTTCCAATATAGACATCATCCGCGTGCTAGCCCAGGAGCAAGTCCCGTTGATGTGATTATAGGCTCATCTGACGGACGCATTGCCTGCCTTGATGGCGTTGGCGAAGGCCCACAGTTAAAGATCGTGGGGCGCAAAGTCGTCAATGTTGGGGCATATGGCTTTAATGACGGTTCCGTCGTCGCTCGCAGAAGACGTCCGATGGGGATTTCCTGCCCGTTTTCGATGCAATGCTTGGAGCAAGCCTGGACGCCGACGGACTGGCGGCCGGAGATCAACTCGTTCATGGCAATGCCTACCAGGTGCAGATCCGGCCTAAAGCTCTCCCAGTTGCGGCCCGTGGTGACCCATGGGCCCTGTGGAAGGTCTGGCAATCGGCACCCAGGTCAGCCTGGGTTCTTGTTGCTTGGTAGCCCTGCTGCACTCTGGAGAGATAAGTTATGTCTGCGTGACTTACTCCAGATAAACGTGAGCCCCCTTTGCCTCCTACTCCTCGCCTATGGCGACAGCGCGCTCGTGCATGAGAGACCTGTCCCAGGTCGCCAACGCGGTGATTCCAGACGCGAAACGCTGACGCCATCCGACCGAGGTTAGCCGGCCGGACCATCGGAGAAGCAAACACCTTCAAAGCCTAGCCAGAGCATAGCCCTGATGCTTCCCACAAAGTCGCGGGCATTTCCCATCGCCTCGTCCCAGGCCACATGTAGTTAAGTTAGCAAGGTATGCAGGAATGAGAGAAGAGGCCGCTGCAGTGCGTACCGCATGTCGATCTTGGAGATGTCAGAGCGCCCAGGGCCTCTGTGACCAGCGTGATGACCGTGATCAAAGCCACTTTACTGAGAGGATGCATGGTAGGCAAAAGATCCGTTTCGCTGGGTGATCTTGATGAGTTTTGCTGTGAATCATACTAGGGCTTGCGAGCTACTTCAAGTCATCTCTACGGTGAGGTCCTACGGTTGGTCTGCTTTGCCTTCTCCTAGACCAACATGATCCAGGTATGTACCTTACTCTTAGCTTGTGATATTGAGCAAATGCTGAAGATGGCAAGAAGCTGACGCCAAGGGGTGGATTCCCGGTCCCATTGCGGAGAAATCTCGAGGGAAGGCCAGTGGGCTCGATCTGCATGGAGCTATCCGCGGGAATGTGACCGAATACGCAAAGCCGAGGCCCGCTGACTCGCTTACGAGTGCCAGCCGAACGAACTTAGGAAGCTCGTGTTTAGATTAGGAATAGCTGGAAATACAAGGCAACCTGGAAACGAGCTATACGACTCGACCCGAACACAGCATGCTTGATAACCAATACATGCGAGTCTCCACCGTCGCATTTCGACTCAACTATTCATTCATTCATTTCCCCTCAGCCCATATGCCCTCTTCTCTGCGTAGCTCAATTGGAGCACCAAGTACGTTCTGGCTTCATGCCTATCATGGCGTAGCCCCCAAGGATTAAAATTTGCCCCGCCTTGATCGTCATTGACAGTTTTGGCACAGCCACAAAAATTCCCTGCAATCAATGGGATGGCTCGTTTTTATTTCCCACGGGTCTTGACTCAGCCAAAGCCGTTTCACGGCTTGCGATGTGACATCCAAGGAGATACGAAGTAGCGAGCCGAAGCAACAAACCGTATGGAGTAGAGATGAATTCGTGGGCCCGTGAACTGGAGAAATCTTTCAAGCACTATCCGCCTGTACGGACGCTATGCGTGGTGATGACTACGCTCTCCGCGATTGAGCAGCAACAGAAGACATCGTCCCCAAAAGGGCCGTGAAGCAAAGGGCGAAATTTTTGTTTCATGGCCCAGCAGGGAACTTATTAGAGACGCTCAGCAGCCTTCGTCTCTCACCATGGTTCCTCAAACAAGCTGCCATCAGCCGGTCTCTAGAACACAATGTTAACCAGTAAAATTCTTTTTGCGACTTCGCTCTTACGGTCCACCCTGGGGGCTTCTGTTTGCAAGACTCACCCACTCGATCTAGAGTGGCCAAGCATCGATGATTGGACTACCTTGAACGAATCAACCAACGGCGCTTTGATTAAGAGCAGTCCTGTTGCATCGTCCTGCTACGACAGCAATCCTTTTGCTTCAGGCGTTACCTGCCCCCAGGTCCAGGACCAATGGTTCTATTCCGTCTTCCAAGCAGAACAGCCAAAGTCCATCAACTACCACTACTGGGCCAACAACTCTTGCGTGCCTCCCAACGACGAGGGGTACATGGAGGGCCAAGATTGCAAACTGGGGGGATTGCCCGAATACATCCTAAATGCCACCACTCCTCAACAGATTGCGATAGCTACGACATGGGCTAGCTCACGAAACATCCGCATCGTGGTCAAAGGCACTCGACATGATCTAAACGGCCGGTAGGATAACACTCGGCCTGTAGACTATCTTATAATCAATTAACTCCTAGGCAGATCCAGCGGCGCATACTCATTGTCCATGTGGACTCGCCATCTTCAGAACATTGAACTCAATCCCTCCTGGCCTCATCCATCGGAGAATAGAGCGGAGAGCGCCATCATCCTTGGGAGCGGGAACACCTGGGGTACAATCCTGAATGCCGCCGCGGCTGCAGGAAGAACTGTTTTCAGTGGACAAGATGAGACGGTCGGCCTGGGTGGTTTCATTGGCGGTGGAGGTCACGGCCCGCTCTCCAGCCAGTACGGCCTCGCGGCCGATCAGGTTCTCCAGGCGACGGTGGTCACAACAGAAGGCCAGATCTTGGTGGCCAACGATGCTCAGAACCAGGACCTGCTCTGAGCGATCCGCGGAGGAGGGCCGGGTCTGTACGGCGTTGTTACCGAGTACGTTCTGCGCACGCAGCCCATTCCCGAAAACGTCGTCTTGGGCACGCTCTCGTTTTCAACGTCCCAAAACACGAGCCAGGCAGCTGAAGCATCTTGGAATGCCCTGGCAACACTATCGAGCCTCTTGCCCGATCTCATGGACCTCGGTCTGTCCGGAAGTGGCACTGCGGTCACCAAGAGCGCAGCCGGAACTTCGGCACAGGGCTCAGAACGTGCAATTGATGCGTCTTTGACCTTTTACGGGCTCAACACTACGGTGACTGCCTTTCAGTCTCTTCTATAACCCGTCAGAGCTCGACTACTTGCCGATGCTGGGAATCAATCCCTGCCCGTGACCGTCTCGGAACCCATGCTCTTTCCAAACTACTTGTCGTTCTTCAACAGCTTAAACAGCGAGGCTAGCCGCGGTGGCGCTATCAACTTGATCTCCAGCCGTCTCCTGGGCCGTCGTGAGCTGACGGACATTCCATTGTCGACACTGCGGAGTTACTTCCAAAGAATTACAGTATCCCAGGTCAAGGGTAGCCCTTCCTTGCTTGTGTTCGGTCTTCAGGGGGGCCTGGGACCGAAGAGTGTGGAGATGGCCATGCGCGGTGCGCTGACACCGGCGTGGCGACAGGCTTACGTGCACCTTCTTTGCACGGGTGCAACGATCGATACCTGACGCCCCAAAACGCGCTTTCTGCGGCTGCTGCCTGGATTGAGAGTAAAAAGGAGGCCGTGTGGCGCGAGTGGGCGCCGGACTCCGGCTCGTACATCAACGAAGCGAACCCCTTCAACTCTAATTATCAGTACGACTTTTACAGAGGCAACTATGAGCGCTTGCTCGAGATCAAGAATAAGTACGATCCCACTGCGAGCTTGTATGTGCTATAAGGAGTGGGAAGCCATTTGTGGAGCTACGACTTGAACAGTGGGAACTTGTGTCAGACGTCATGAGCCCTCGACACGCTCATCATTATTGCCATACTCGGTATGTAGGTAGCACTTGCCGTACTAGGCACAGTAGGTCAAGTCTTTGGTGGTCTAGCTACATGAATAGTTTAGAACTGACAAGTTCCCCGTTTACTATAGATTTTTATACTTTGATGTTTTGGTTGACATGAAACACCTCCTGTTACTCGAGGCCGATAATCAAGCAGCAGATAGAATGAAACATCTCGCTCGACTCGTGACGGTGTGCTGATCTTTTCTGGAAGACTTCATCGTCGGTCGCTCATTTCCACTGTTTCCTGGGTTTGGATGACTGCGGTCCATATCTACCCTTCATTTCGCATGAAATGTGACTAAGCTTCCCATATAACCTCCGCACTCTAAGCCAACATGCAAGTGGGAAGGGTTTTCACACCGTCTTGGTAGATACTCATACCTATGAGGCTGTCGATGCAATAAAGAAGACGATCAACTAAGGAGATGAACTGTCCAAAAGCTACTATAGAATGAATGCAACATTTGCAAGTAATGTAAGGTCTCAGATAAGGCAGTCTAGTCGTCGTTATGCTGCACATATATGAAACTGATACAGTGCCTAGACAGTGCTTAGAGTAGGGTAATATAGATTTGGTAGAATTTCTCAGGTGGTCTAGCTTCATCGTCCTGATGATCACGGGGCCCATGAACCTTACCATTCCAGTCTATCTAGTACCGTATATTCTGCTGGCATTTCTCAGGACCCCGCTCCTCCATAGTGCCGGAAGACATCTCAACGTCCTGCTCGCCCTCGACGGTGGTCGAGATCAGATCACCAGGGAACCTTCACGAGAACATGATCATTAGCGTAAACATCAGAGCCGCGTCGAAGTTGTACAGCATCCACTCGTTCCTTAAAGGATAGCCATCATAACCGATAAGTACTCTGCAATGCGGAAGATTGATCGTATTATGATCAATTCACTTACTATGTAGAGTATGATTATGATCTTCTTCCAGTTCAACCCATAATTAGTGGATATATTTAGACACTCCCGGCGGACCCTGATGTGGAACATAGCCGAGATCATGGCAAAGAGGCCGAAGATGATGATCTACATAAACAAGCCACTAAGAACGATGTTCCTACCCATTTGCATGCTGCTGTCCACTACTATGACGCCAGCGCCGCTGGACTGGGCCAGGAAGGATGCGAAATCACTAAGAACAGAGATCTTCATAAGCCATTTGATAGGGATGGTGGAGAGTGATTCTGCTGGAGACACCGGATGACGCGGCCTAAGACTATGTATACGGATGCTGCGAAGAAGGCCGGTGCAACGAGAATGATGACGCTTTGGATGATTTAGGACTGAGCTGTTCGGTTCTGTCTTCTGAAACTGCCCTAGCTGCGTACCCAATGACCTTGACTGTGAGGTAGGGTTGGCCAGTGAGGGACGAACGGGAAAGCCCGCGAGCATGTTGGGGGGCAGCTGTACTCACAGAGGCCACCGACAACGAAACAGTGCAGAACCGGCCACGGACCTTGATTATACACCGTAGTGTGTATGTGGTTGTCAGGACAAAAGAATGCCGTTGAGACTCCGGCGGCCGGAGTCGAAGGTTTGTATAACTATAGGCAGTAGTCTCCTCGGTACGGCCTTAGCTTGAGCATGATTCTGTCGGAGATTAAGGGACTGAGATGCGTTGGTGTTGCTTTAGCGGTCTATCGAGTGGTGTATTGGCTGGGAATGGCTTTGGGTGTCCATGGATAGGGCAACATGGCGATGACAGAGGATGTTTCTTTACATATTGAGCAACTTGTGTGTGCCCTTATCTCCTGAGGCCCTCTTGCATTACAACCTGATTTGTTTACCGCATCATTCATTGCATTGTCCTCGGTTTGGCTCAGTTTTGTCAAACCTGAGACATCGTACACAAGTAGAGGCATCATAATACTGTGCAACGCAATAGCTAGAACGCGCCTCGTTTATTGAGTTCGACGGTCATATTATCATATCATACTCAAATAGGCTCAGTGCAAGTAGTTCCCCGCAAATGGCTCAAGGAAAACGGAGACCACGAGAAGGACAACAATAACAAGTTCAATCACGGTTCAATAGGTCCTGGAGCGACGCCGTCCTTGTACTTGTCGCTCCTTGTACTAGAGCTATGACTAATCCGTCACGTGACGGTCGGTGGATTCAGTGAGGCTTAAACTCGTCACGGTCCGTGACACGGCCGGTAGTGGTGAAATGCCGACGGAGGTTTACCACTTGGCCAAATTCCGCCTGTGATGATTGCTGGCACTTCGTCACATCTTAAGGCCGTACGCTTTGGGATTTGATATATAATAGACTAAAATGTACTTACTGGTGTATATGTTCATCATTTCATTAACCATACTTTTCCATTTTGGTGTTTGCTGTCCAAGCGCAAGCAAAAACAACAGCCCCTTAGCTTCAACGACATCGGATTCTACAAACATGGCGAAAGGAATCAAAGATATTCGCAAGGTAAAACCCCGGTCCCTATAATTATTCTTCAAGAACGATGCCTCATAATTGCCTGCAGATCGTCATCGTTGGGGCTGGCCCAGCGGGGTTGTTGGCTGCTCTCTGTCTCCGACGAACTCATGAACATATCACACCAGTGCTGTACGAAATACGCAATGCACCAGGTCAAATAGGAGGTGCTCTAGGGATACCCGCAAACGGGCTTAAACTGCTCCACAAGCTCGGTCTTTATGATGACATGGTGGCAAAGGGAGCGCTGACATCGAGCATGGCCCTGCATTCGCTGGACGGTCGTTCTTTGGGCGAACTCGACCTGGCAGCGTGGAGCAAGAAACATACCGGCTTCGGTTACCTACGAATTCTAAGGACCGACATAATGAAAGTGCTTTTGACAGCGGCCGAGCAGGCGAGGATACCGGTACACTACGGCAAGGCGCCCACCAGTATCCAAGAGAAGGACGAGCAGGTCATCATCAAACTTTCCGACGGGACAAGCGATACCGCTGATTTCCTTCTTGGCTGCGATGGCATACATTCTGCTGTTCGTAGTCTCTACGTCGACCCGGACACAACCCCCGAGTACACCGGCATCTCTAATATGTTTTCTGTTGTGCCGTCAGCTCACCTGACACATTTCCGCGGCCTGCCCAACAGTCTACACGCAACAATTACACCGGACGGTCTCTTTGCATTGAGCCCTACCAGTCCCACTTCTGATGTTCTTTATTGGTTCTTCTCTAGGGAGGTGCCTTTACCTGAAGGTGGAAATGCCCGACATGGATGGGAAGCTCAAGGCAAGAAAGAAGTGGAAAGCTGCAAAGGTAACCTGCTGCAATTGTTCGAAGGTGAGAAGTCCGAATGGGTAGACATGCTCCGGGAGACCATCGACAGGACCAAACTTATCAGATTCTACCCCATCTATAAACTGCCCACTGGCGGGTCATGGTTCAAGGGCCGATGCCTCGTGATAGGCGATGCGGCCCATGCCATGCCGCCTCATGCCAGTCAGGGCATCTCTATGGCGCTCGAGGACGCATTTCTGTTTTCCAAGCTCTTGCAGAGCGAAGCCCCTGTCATAGAAGAGGCAATGGTGGCATACGTCAAGAAGAGGACTATCCGCACCGAGGAAATACTTAGGACGGCAGAGCGCAACGGCGGCGTGCGTAGGAAGAAGGCGCCGTGGCGAACCCGCGCCGACGAGGCGGCAATTTCGTGTATGCTTTGGGTTTACAGAGTGGCTGGCCTTGACTGGTTGGGTTACGGACAGAAATTTGCGACCTACGATGTTGAAGCTGAGGAGTTTTGAGTTCTTTTATAGTAGCCTTGTTAGATACATATCGAATTGCTTCAAGTATGTCGTCGCTATGAAAGGAATATAGTGTCGTCATTTAGACTTCACGATACAGGGGCTCTCTTGAGTTCCGTTCAAATCTTCCCAGTCAAGACGCCGGACTACAGAGACTTCCTACAGATTCTAAGCAGCTAAAATGACATGTCCCAGTGGCCCATCACGGCTAAACCACAGTCTTGGTCTACTTGCGTTGAAAGAAATTGATCAATGTCCCGATACAAGTCCCCAGACTGCTGCATCGTAGTCACATCAAGTGCCCATTCCTCTTGGCCGCTGAGACTTCCATCAGATATAGCCACGCTGATGCCTTCGGTACTGTTCTTGGAACCGCCAAACTCGGTGTCGCCACTTCCCTGGTCCTGATCTACCATCTCGGACCATTGCTCTAACTTGAGCTGTGCGATCCTCACCTTAATTGCACCTTGTTTCCAGACGTTTCGTTCCCACGCGCGGTGATCCTCGCCCTGTGCTGCCAATACCTCGCTCGCCTGTTCCAATTTACTACCCAGTACGTCCAATAACCCCGTGACGTCGAGGTTAAGGCCCGGTTGTGTAGCGAGCCGCGCTTTCAGTGCTATGATGGATTGCACGAGCTTCCAGTCCTCCGCGGAAGACGAAGTTGCGCTTGGAGCCTCACTACCGGGTGTATCTACCTCACTTGCTCTGCTATTGTATGAGCCAGATGGATCAACCGGTAGCGGAATTGCAGCAGGGCGCACCGCGCCTGGTGTAGCAAGCTTGGCCCAGCGACCGAGGATGGTAATGGCGTATGTCATGTCCACTATTACTGGTAATGGAAGAGAGAGGTAATTGGAAACCGGGAATGAGAACCAGTCCTCGAACCATGCTTTTAATGCCTGGTTAGAACGATACAATCCATCGAGAGGTGAAGCTCTACCGGGAAAAGGGGTTGCAGTCGTGAGAGATTTGGAAAGGGAGGTGATGAGGTTTGCGTCGAGTTTGGGCGGTTCGTGAAGGCGAAGAGATGTAGTACTTAGGCGCGTCCTGATGAGTGCTATACTATTCGTCAGAGACACGAAATTTGTTTAAGTTCGATATATGAGTGAGCTTACGGTTATCTCTCAGATGTTGAGGCATGTTCGAGCGCAGCTCTTCAAGCTCTGTCTCAAAAGCACACATGTACCCGGATAACGGTGCCTTGGAACTTTTAGCCGAGTCTTGGTCTGCTTCGTCTAGTAGTCTCAGCTGCGCTATCCTTTCCGAGAGCTCTTGTATCCGAATCAGGTGCACGAGGTACTGGTCAGACTCAAATTCCGGAGCCCTTTCCAAGTCTCGTGGGCATTGCTTTATGTAAGGCGAGAAGTTCATGGAATCGATCTGCTGAAATCCAATCGATATACTAGCCGCATCTTCAGTTTATGTCTCGGGGAAGGGCGTAGGCGGGGGTTTTGTACCATGAACCGAGATACCAAACCGCGAGAAGCAAGCGTCTTTCTTCATTAGTTCTCTCCTTTACCTCTCCCAGATTCACGACCATCAATTTCGTCCGCTCTTGCCAGCTGGGGCTTCTCTTCAGCCCCAATTCGGCGGTAAGTGTTACAGCTAGTGATATGAGGTTGTTCATCTGAGCATGTACGAAACAGTGATGGTGATACCAACCAAGAATTACTACAATGCCCGACAGCAGATCTAATGATCGTTCGGAGCGCATTAGCATGTGCTCGGCGATGTGGCTCATCAAACGATACATCTGGCCCTGCATGGACTTCCTGCTCCGAAAACAGGCCACCATGCGGACACAGGACATGAGAAACGGCCAGGTGGCTTGAAGCTCCTTAGCTGTTAAACCCTGCGGAATAATGACAAATGGGTAGGGTTGCAAAAGTTTGTTGCGATAGATCTCGAGTATCTCCTCGTCCGATTCGACCGCTCCTGCGACCGGGCCAGGTGTAGGTCCACATATGCAGCCTCGAGGACCATGGCAGTTGTAAGTGTCCGGGATCCAGATAGGGTCATTTGTGGTGGTGGTGGCCGGTATTGAAGTAGAAGGGCCCTGCAACGAGACAGCTCCGTCATATGGTGCTTGCGAAGTTGTGTATGAAGTCGCCGGTCCGACGTCAAAGGCTATTCTGTCACCAACTGTGGCTCTAGGCAAGGCCGACGTGATACCACCAGATGCCTGAAGGGACTCGATTAAGGTATTAAGGCGCTCCTCAATCCGACTTGTTTTACTAGGTACAATCAATTAACGCCTGGTTTGACCAGGTTGAAAGGTGGCATGAAAGTGACTTGAGTTGTGCGTGGATAACATCAAGTGAATATGTACATGGCCAATAACGCACGTAGAAACTACACGAAGTAAGACATGGACTCACGATGGTTTGCTCTGTCTCTTTTTCGGTTCTTGAGCGTCTTTTCGGCACAGTCTTTGTTCAAACGATGACACCTGTGAGGACATACGTCAATCACAGTCGCAAAGCAAGGCTAAGCAAAGGGAAAGGTTCAGGGAAAAGACACACCTGTCACATTTTGGGCCTGCCGCTGCATCCGTTCGAAGGCATTTGGCCTTAGCCAACGCGCACTGCAGGCAGGCGGTTCCCCATTTCATGGGCATTGGCTTAGGGGGGTTGCTAGGGGGATTGCTAGGGGGGTTGGATGTCCACTCTGTCATCTGTCCAAGTGGCCTGGCGGGCTCAACACAACACGGCACGGTAGAAAACGGTAAGGAGGATCTCGTGCATACGTCAGCCCGGATGTTCTCTGTAGGCTACGAATAACAATTTGCGCGACGCAAAAAGTACGGTCGGCGTCTGGAATGTGTGTGGGCAGGAATGAAAGTTGGTGAGGATATAGATCGGGAGTTTGGCTACCTCGCGCTTCCGCGCTAGGAATCGGACTTATCGCAAAGTCCCGGTTCCGATCGGTCTGTAACGGTTAATGCGTGGCGGAATCGCACCTCAGCCCCTAGGCGTGCTTGGCACCGTAATAAACTGTAACGTAGCCCGTTTTGTGTATTGTGTCCAATTTCTCCTGTCTCCGCACTTGCGGCCTTTTTTCAATGCGGATCCCCACGTTCCAATTGGCGGGCCTAATCGCTCATGCGATTAGTGGCGGTCACCTGACCAGCCTACTGTCTGACATAAACATTTGCTTTGCTTCATGCATCCAATCCGAAGTGTGATTGTATTTTCTGCCTTGTTCCTGGAGATCTCTATTAGCCGTGTAGTGGCCGAAATATTTGTGAAATCAGACTAAGTCACTGTTACGAGCCGTGATGACCCAGGTCGGTAGATAAGCAATAGGTCACGTGAAGATAAGCAGGCGCAAATGGATCGGTGGGAGCAGACTGCTGAACCCGATGATACACCCCGACGGAAAGGGGGACAGGATGAGGTGGATCAGCTAGAGGCGTCCACTGATCCAATGATTAAGGCAACTATAGAGATGGAGAGGACTCTACAGGATCTAGCTCGAGGACTCACCAGCTATCAATACAACTTGGTTACCACAATCTATTTATGCATTACCAGACGTAATATTTAGACTTCAGTATTGCTCAGTATAACGCCCTGATCGCCTGCCAATATACTAGACGCCTACCCGGTATCCTTTAGTAGTTGAAATCCGACCAGACGTTACAGGAGACACAAGACAGCATCAGCTGCTGTGCCGAGTTCCTTCGCTACAAAAGCTGTCCTCAGAATTGTGAAAGTGTCGTTGACTAGCTGATGCTCTGCACCTCTGCCGCTAAGCCTGAGGCTGAGTCTACTGCATCTTGGGGATGAAGCCATTGAAGCGATCAATGCGGGGTAAATCTCCTCCGCACATATGTCGAGAGCGGACGCATCTGTGACGACGTACTGTATGTTATATCCCTTTGAGTGTGATAAAGCAGCCCAGATGTAGCGGATAGGGATTTCAACCAATTAAAATGCCGCAAAAAAAAGTGACTTCAATTTGTTAGCAGCACAGGCTATGATATAAGTCCTAGCATTCCTTCTGGTTACATATCGCTACATCACATACATCACAACCCAGCCTAGTCTTGGTTGGCTTTTTGAGGCTATTCGCGCTGACCTCGGAAAGGGGCTGCCGCAGCGACTTGCTCTTTGACCGAGGCTCTCCAGCCCGGAGGCNAGCCTAGTCTTGGTTGGCTTTTTGAGGCTATTCGCGCTGACCTCGGAAAGGGGCTGCCGCAGCGACTTGCTCTTTGACCGAGGCTCTCCAGCCCGGAGGCCCTGACAGCCCAAGCAAAAGCTGCATTTGCCCTGGTAGACAGAATTATGCTGTGAGAGAGGCATAGTTGTGTCCCCAGCCCTGAACCGCTGCCTTGAGCGCCCTGTCTTGCTATACAGCTTGATGAGGCCATCTATAAGATGCTGCCGCTACGGCCGCTGCTGCTTATACGGCGCCCAAGGTGAGGGCCCAGGGGCCTGCTGCTACAATAGATAGCTATTAACAAGGGCCACTTCAAGCAGGAAGGTCCAAGCTATTGCCCGCCAACCGCCCCGGCGGTTACGGTGGTCAAGACCCTCTGTAGCTCGCAGTTGGTCCCCCCTATCTACGGCGCCCATACCGTAGTTATAATCATTAGCAGCCTATAGCATAGGGAGGTCCTTAATAGCATCACTGCCGAATTCCCTTCTTATAGGCCCCGAGGCCCCTGTAGTAGCAGGCTTGTGGCGTACGCGGCGTATGAATTCCTCGCCTATGAAGACCGTTGATAGCAGCAGCACAAGGGCATTATCCTTCCAAGCGATTTGGTTGACCTAGGAGCCAAGGAACCAAGGATTAGTAGGGGATATTATATAAAGCTATGGCAGGGGAACTGGAACACTTACCTTGCCTTCCGGTGTAGGCATAGCTTCTACCTTATTATACGGCCAGCAGCCCTTGCCGCTATCTTATTGCTTGGCCACAACGAAGGGTTTATAGAGGCCACAGTTAGTACGGCAGGTCCCTGTTGCAGCTATCCCTCGGTCCCTAAGAGCCCTAAAAAGGTCCGGCGATGAGAAGAGGTTGTCAAGGAAGACATGATAGATGGCTCCTGGTAACCTTGATATCAGGGAAACTACCACAGTCTGTGTCGGGTTGAGTGTAATCTCGCTGTCTACTATCTTCCGCTTCTTCGGCCTCGGAAGCCCAGCAGGACCAAGGGCAGCCCTTGGTGTGTGAAAAAGCCACTGTAAAAAATAGCCTCGTTGGGCCATAACCTACACTTTGAAGCCGGTGGGCGTTGGCTTATTGGGGACTGTAGTTTTTTTGTAAGCTCTGCCTTCAAAGCCGATAATGTACTCATCTACAGCAATATTAGTGCCTGGGGACCAGAGCTGCAAAGAAACAGCCTGTATATGGTCAGACCAGTCAGTACAGGGCAAGAAGGGCCTCCCTGGGTCAGTTGTGTGGGGAGATATTCGTATGCGGCGTGATAGTAGCTGGAAGCGGTCGAAAGTCATCAATTTGATAATTGGGTGCATTGGGAGGTGGCTCTCAGGGCCTGAGGCCTTCCAATAGTCTTCTAGGCAGCTTTCGCGGTGTAAACCTATGTAAATCTGCATGGCAAGCCATAGATAGATCTCAGGCACAGTGGTCGGCTTCCAAGCCTGCCCACGCACCGAGGGCTGCTTTTTGTAGCTTCGGTTGGTCGTAGAACCGGGCCCAGGGCCTCGCTCTGGCTCAGGAGCCTCATTTGTATAGATCACCCATTTTTCAACGAGGGAAACAGGTATAAATTGATGGAATAGGTCGACAGGGGCTGCCGGCATCGCAGCAAGCACAGTAGGGCGTTGTTGTAGTTGCAAAGGGTAAAATTTGATGCCTGCCGCAGTCACAGGCTCAAAATCCGGTCGCCCTGTGATATCGTCATCTCGCTCTTGCTGATAGTGATCTGGGCGTATATAAAGCTCGCTGTCAACATCGCTGACACCGCCGACGAAAATAGTGTCCTGCATCATGGTCACGAATCCATTAATTACGCGTTGTTGTTGGTGGGGAATAATGGAAAGTGTAGAAAAGAAGCGTAGGACCACTTAATGTAGCGCTTGATTCAAGCAAATAGAGCAGACGAACTGTAAAAAGACCTTGATTTCTACAAATGAAAGAGGGCTCTAAAAGCCGTATTTAAAAGAGCGTAAATACTGTAAAACAGTGCTCGGAAAGCTGCCTGAGGCATCTTTCCTGATACACTAATGCAACAGCATTCGTTACAGTAGGTTAAAGCGGCGCGAGCCTACGCCTCAAGCTAGGCTCGATTCAACAGNTGTTGTTGGTGGGGAATAATGGAAAGGTCATCGCTTGTACCGACACTAAATTGAGGGGTATGTGGGGCGGATACATACGGGCTGCTTTATCACACTCAAAGGGATACCCTGTTCTCCATGTAAGGCTCACGCAGAGAACTATCGGCTCGCTGCCGGCTGAAGAATCGTTTTCTTTGATGCAAGTTTGAGCCTGAAGGCATCGCCTTCTGCCATATTTCGCCAACTGCCGTTAATCCTGAAGGCTTTTTGAGGTCCACGGTGACTATCTGGTGCGCCTTAGTATCGGCTTCCATTCTGCTGATGCCGACTCGCAGTCGAAGGGAATTGCGTGGTCTGGCTTCGGAGAACAAGACGGCTGCAGCATCGCAGATGGCCTGGGCACCTTGGTCTGCCTTTTGTCGACTTTTCACTAGCTCAGGGTCCCAGCTTTGCTACTGGTCGGGACTAAGTTGACGCATCGAGATTGGGTTGTTTCCTGTCAAGTTCGCAAGTCTGACACGCGTCCCAAAAACCACCTTGGGGTTAGGAGTGGCATGATCTGACATGGAGCTTTGGGCTACAATCCCCTGATCAGTTTCGACAGGCATACCGAGCGTCTTGTTAGCTATAAATGTTTTCTCTGCGCTATGCATCTTGGTGTTTTGGCAGCCACCCGGATCTTCCGAGTCTTCTTTTGTTTCGGTGTCGGCAAACCCGTTGTGATGGACCTTGGCCTCGTTGCTGTCATCAGACCCCCCGGCACATGCTCAAAAGGGGTCACCATCTTGACGTCAGAGGGGCACTCATAATTGGCGATCTTCCTGAGTATCGTTTTCGCATTGCCAAACAATTCCAATAGGCCTTATAACCTTAATATTATAAGGATTTCCATCGCCGGGACCGGAGAAGCAGTGAAGAGCCCCACTCATGTAATCTCATTTCTTAGTCTGGATCCTCAATTATGGGCTCATTGGATCCTGCAAAAGAGGCACGCTTGTAATAGTCATAGCCGTTCGGTTCCTCATTATCATCATCTGAACCCTTCTCCTCGATTTCAGACGCCACTAACACTTTCCCAGTGACTTGGAAGGAGTATCCCTTATGAAGCTGAGGTTTCGACCCTGGCTTGCTATCTTGGGATTATCGAGGTTTGGAGCAATCATTGCAGGATAGGCTAAATACCAGCCAATCTAGTTCGTGACTATGGATGCTATGGTTATAGTATCTGAGCTCGTCATCATCTTTGCCTCGTCGTTGCATTCTTACCATTCCACGAAGCAGACTCATGATGATTATGATGGACTGGCGGGTTTGGCCTCATGGAGGTGGTTCTTCATCCCTGAATGGTTGTTCCTCCTATTCATGCTTTTCACCCCATCATGACCAAAAACTACGTCTGACACATTGTAGGCGCTGTCAGCATCCTCGTCGGAGGCTTGGGCTTCTTCTGTCTCCCAAACTTCCCCAACAACAGCCCGAATATCTTCAACAAAGAACAGTCCCAAATGGCCCAGTACCGCATGTTCGTTTCAGCTGGTGGCGTCGTAGAGGATGATGAAGGTGATTACTGGGGTGGCTTCTGGATGGCCTGCAAAGACCCTTTCATTTGGGCCTTCGCCGCGCTTCACTTCGCCATCATCATCGCACAATCTTTCAAGGATTTCTTCCCTTCGGTAAGACGGTCCATTACCATGCTCCTAGCATCTGAACTGACAACAAGCAAGATTCTGGCCACCCTTGGCTCTAACGAGACGACGACCTACCTGGTCCAGGCACCACCTTATGTTGTGGCATACATAGTGACACTTATCATCTCATGGTCTTCCGGTAGATTCCTGGAGCACTGCTATCATATTATTGGGCCAATGGCTGCTGCTCTAATCGGTGTTGTGATCATGATCAGCACGCTCAGCACCGGAGCCAGATACTTCAGCCTGGTTCTCCTCTGCAGCGGTCCCTTTGTTGCATTGAACGTAAGTCGCAGAGCCCAGAGATAGAAGACTCGACTCTCTAAGACTTACAGATTCATATTCCTTGGGAAACTGCCATCGTGCCGCGTCCGCTTACGAAGCGTGCTGCATTGATTGCTATCGCCAACTCGGCCTCATCGGTCTTCCACTGGTTCTCGCCCTACTTCTTTCTTCGGTCTCAAGAGCCGCGATACCAGACCGTTGGTGGTATCGTCATTACCGGATGTGGATTGTCTATCATCCTTGTACTGGTCATCAAGGAAATGTGCCGCAGGAAAAGCTAGGGGCTGGATCGACGCGAGCAAGAGACTGGCGAGGTCACCCACTTCAGATTTTTGAGCTAAACAGACATGCAAGAAAGATTGTGGTACCGCCCATGCGCTACTACTGGTTTTCGGATAATATGCTACCGGCAGGATTGGGTTTTGTAGGAGTACCAGTACTCGTATATGTACTTGAGGAGCTCAGAGAGCTCGTTTTGCGGAGGATCTACTGCATCCCGATGGAATACTATCCTCAAAAACTTCCAGGTCTTCAAATCGTTCGCCAATGGCTTTGAGGTCACTCGCTTCGCCCTCGAAAACAAAGTTTGCAAATGCCATGACCAGGCTGGTGACCACCTCGATGAGCCGCAATCCTTCGATTGTTCCAAACACCATCTCCTTGATTTCTACGAGCTCCAGAGGTATGCCACGCACGTCAAACATGGTGGGAAAGTCAAGAAAACTGTTATGTGTAGTGCCCTCCAGAATTCCTAACAACTTTGGACCATGGAAGCTTTCCCACATCTCAGGGAAGCCCGGGCGGGTGTAGTTGAAAACTTGCTGTGATAAAAACACGTACGGCGTATCGAGACCCTGTTCAAGTACGGGTCCATATATGTCGCCATCTATGTTGAGTGCTCCTAGAATACGCTCGTCTCGAAGAGCTGTCAAGGCCGCCGTGTTGCCGCCGAGGGAGTGACCATATTGAAGAACCTTGGAGGCGTCGATGCGAATGGGTAGATCGGAGGCAATACTGTCCAGGTTGTCGAGGATATAAATCATATCATCGGCACGAATCTACGATCAGTTAGCGTGTGTGACTTGACACGAACTTGCAACGTACCTGGGACCATCGGGTAGGCTCTCCGACGTCCGCAATACCGTAAATCGAGGTCCCGTCCGGAAATTCAACGTAGAATGTCTCGTATGGGTAGTCCACTGTGATGACAAAGTAGCCGTGGCTTGCCAGCTCCTTGGCCTGTGCAGCGTAGAATAACCTCGTGGTCCCTAGTCCAGGTCCGAATAAGATGACGGGGAACTCCGCATCACTCTGCGTAGCATTTGCGATAGGCGTGCAATACTCAATTTCGAAGCCAGCTAAGGCCTCAGCTGGCAGGCCGAATTGAGGGGCGGTTTGTCCCCATGCTTCCTCGGCACTGGGTGTGAGATAAGGCACGGCTGCTTGTTCGCAAGAGCCAGGCTCGAGGGGAATGAAGAGAGAAGCGATGAAACGGCGTTTCTGGGGATCATCCTCGGGAGCGTTTGGTTCCCATCGCGACGAGTCCGTCAAAACGAGATCTTGTAGGCTGACAGCGTACGGCCCGGTCGAGTCTGGGATGAGGGTTTGAGCCGTGGCCACGGCCCAGAGCAGGCCAAAGTATGAGAACGTTCGCATCGTGAGTCTTGCTGTCAAGGTGTGAATGAGAAGCAAAGTCAGCGGCAACGAAACATAAGGCAGCAGAGCGACTGAACATAAGCGAGCATTCATCCACATTTATTATACCACTACGAATTGCTTATGGTATGCCTCATGGTGATCATCCAATTTCCAGGATTGGCTCGTGCGGAGGCAGTGCAATAATGACGGCACGGAGTTAACATCCAAAGCGTGATTGGGTACGGGTTTGTCAAGAGTCCGTCAATCGATCCGTAGTAAGCACTAAACGGAGTCCGACCCAATAATACGACCCCAAGAGAAACTACCCCTAGCTTTGTCACGTGGTAGTGTCAAGCCTTGGCTTAAAGTTCCCTGAAGACAGTCCCTTCTCGGAACCAATCAATCTTATAATGATACGACAAATCGAATTAATAATGCGTAAAGGAACGTGCGTCGGTGGCAGTGTTAAGATCCTGCATTTCTTTAGCCTCAATTTACGAGCTAGGCATGCATTGACGTGGGATTCGGGAACAGGGAACGATTAAGGAAACCGAACGCGATCTCAAGAGCAGCGTTATCTGTTTCCATGGTTGGGATAGCAGTGGAGTTTGAAAGGAAGGAACTTCGTATGACAAGCCTTCAAGGCTTAAATCTTTAACTGTGGAAGACAGATTTCCTATTTTGTCCATAGTTGTGTGCATGGAGCAGAGACTCAGCTTCGTGGGTGGTTTCAGGAGCAGCTTTTTGTTCTTGTATGGGTTTACCATCTACCAAGTGACCTAGTCCATCAGATTGAAAATCAACCAAAAGAAGTACTATCTGCCCCCGAAGATTGTCCAGCTGATGGCTTTGTCCCGTCAAAGGATTGTATGAGTATTATTTCGTGATTCCATTCAGAGTCACGGCAGTTTTATAACTGCGTAAGATATGCTCTTACCATATTTACATAACGAACCTAAAATTAGTGGTCTCTCCTGTCTCTTGATCGTGCTGGTCGAGTTCTTCGAGAGTGAGCACGCGTAAAGATAGCTTAGAAAGAGCTTCGAAATCCCAAAGATATGGTGGTTTTTGTATCTGCATCTGCACCAGAAACCAGAACCCATGGCTCAAAAAAAACAACCTCGACACAAATCGTCGGTTGACTGATCGAAGCATAGGTGGTCAATCAAATGGGTCGACGGCGTGTCGGCTATAAATTTGATGCTTATATGTTGATTCAATTGAGAATAACGGTAACAACAATAATGAATTTTCGACGTTCTTCTTGAAAAAAATCGAGTCAAGGCTTATATTCTGTGCGTTACTAGAGAAACTATGGAATCTCAGTTGAGGGATAACCACCGACATCGTATTAATCTTCAAATTCTGCCGATATCCCGGGTGTGCACTCATGGATAAATTACACGGGTGGAATACTGGGATCGTGGATATTTATTATTATACTCTCTAGATGCGAAGGATTGACGAACGGGCGACCACCATTTATCGCTCTTTCCATTTGAAGCAATTCCCTCTTCTGAAAACCCCAGAGTAGTTACTTCTTTAGCAGGGAATTTAAGCTTACCCAAAGAAGAAATTTCCATATACAATAACTAAAGCACTTTAAATACAGCCCATAAGAAATCCAAGGATAGAGATTGAACTTATAGACCTGATGCTTCCCTTCAGAAAAAGCTCACATCCATTAGCTGGTGCTAGTATATTAATCTTATTTACATTGCTTAAGCGTTTTACTTTGACTTGGTAGGTGTGGTGGCTGTGAATTCTCCCGTCCGCCGTAAGCACATGTCGGTAGGGATGGCTGGACTTTAGTAGCAATGCCTATCTAATCAGCTCACCGGATTCAAATTTCTACCAGCCATTTAGCAAGCATAGATTAAGGATGTTTGATCAATTGTATTTGCATTCGTATGTCTAAGCCGCCTCTGGTCTTAGAATCACGCACTCCTATGGGCGCGTGATGATGATGTGCTTGTTTTCTGTTTAGTCAACTAGGGGATGAAGGAAGTATCCTGATAGAGCTAAGCGCCTGACCTTGAGGTTCGTGTGGGCTCGCCAATAGTGGAATCTGGGCCCATGTAGGCACTTCGGTATCGATGGCCAAGGCTGTGATTTGAGGGAGGATCTCAGCCTCTGGTAGATATAACGCAGCTGGATATTTAGGAAAGATTCCGGCTCATAGGTAGGACTGAGAACCCCGCCACTTTCTCCCGAGTAGTTGGTCTGTATCTAAAACACTTTAAATTCCCATGAAGCGTGTTCTCCAATACTTAATCATCCCATTCAAGCTGCTATGCACAAAGCCCTATGCGTCCCATCGCTTAGATCGCTTCCTCCCACACGCCTCGCATCCAGGCATGAGCTGCGGCTCCACAGCATTCAGCGTGGGCAAGATTTTCTGTATCAGCCCCGTGTCTGAATCAAAAGTGACCCTGTCGAGTGTCACCTCGCGCTGTGTCCCGTTGCCGTTGGGAATAGCAAAGCGGTGGTACGCAATGTACCAATGATCGGTGTTGGGTACGTTAATGATGGAACTGTGGCCTGTGCCTAGGATCCCCTGTGAGACGTCCTTCTGTAAGATGATACCGCGGTACGTCCAAGGACCATCAGGCGTAGGACCTGTGACATATCCAACCCGGTAGTTCTCGGACCTGGTGTCGTCAACCGAGTACGTCAAATGGTACACTCCATCCCGGTAGTTCATGAAGGACGCTTCGCGGTAGCCCTCAAGGCCTATCATATTTGCCGCAGTATCCCAGTTCACAGAGACCATGTCGTCATTCATCTGTGCGTAGACAGGCGTGCCATTGCCCCAGTAGATATAGTATTTGCCCGACTCTGGGTCATGGAATACGTGCGGGTCAATAGGCGAGCCGCTCGTGCGGATACCCTCAAGGCCGGTGATCATGGGCTCTGGCTGGGCAACGAACGGTCCTTGAGGAGAGTCTCCAATAGCAACACCCATGTTTTTGGCGTCTTGAACGGGGTTGTGGCCGCTAAAGTAGAAGTAGTATTTTCCGTCACGCTCAATAATGGTCGGTGCCCAAGCATTGCCCACTGCCCATGGGACGTTGCCGTCCTCTCCATCAAGAGTCAGGAAAGGCTCCACGGAGCGTACCCAGTTGACGAGATCCCGAGAACGCCAGGCATAGAAGGTCTGACCGCCCCAGCCGGAGACACCATCGGTAGTGGCGTAGATGTAGTAATTGCAGTCACCGTCGAAGACGGCAAGGTTAGGATCGGCATAGTAGCCAGGAAGAACAGGGCCCGTGTATTCCTCCTTAGCTGGGCGATTGACCCTAATATCGGCCGAAATGATGCTTTCGTCCGAGGATGACCAAGTAATTGGAAGACCATCTGAAGTGGAAGGCAAGTGGACGTTGCCTCTGACGTCCTCGATCTTGTTGACTTGGATGGACTCGAGAGCTGCGCTGGTTAGGCTGGCCAAAGAGAACCAGGTGGTAACAATTGAGCATTTCATGGTAGCTGATGGGGACAGAGTGATCACGGTTCCTGCGTCTGCCGTCGCCTTTATTACAGCATCCCGCGAGTCTCGGCACAGCTTAAGCCGACGAGTCCGAAATGACGAGTTGGGTGGCTCGTGTGCTTGATGGAATATTCGTCAATTTACTCTGCTTCCTCCAATCGGGAGGCCGCGGAATAAATGCATTACCCCAACTTACCGTCTGCCAAGACGCGGAGATCGAGGGGGCAACGTGGGGATTTACGACCGATAGGGATGCGCTCGAATCATAGTCATTCACGTTAGAACCGCTCCACCAGTTTAGTAACTGTGGAATCACAGTCTGGGTCATGTTGTGTTAGTCTTTTACGACCAACCTAGCAGTTTCAGAGCCAAAAAAGGTTCATATGAGCAATATTTCTTACCGAGACAAACTTGTCGCGCTAAAACACTGTCCAAAGACTTTACTTGCGTCTCCCATGCATCGCAAGGTTCAGAATGAGAAGACTTCAAAGAGCTGCGCACTAGGCTGCCAGCATGCCTGAGGGGGTTGAATGAGCTTTCGCAATCAGAATAGGCGAGAAGTGACTGGTCAGCAAAGAATGGAGAGCATAGTTGCTTAGTGCCCTAAGTCGCTTATTCAACGCAAAATCCATTCGGTGACTGCGCGACTAGCTGGGGTGGGACCTTAATTTGTACATTGGATTTGATGGTTGTAACGCCGGATGAGTCGACGACATCTACCCCAGTTCAGACGCGCAACAGGGTCACGCCACGATGCATCCATTACCATCAGCATTAGGCGTACTAGGTCAACCGCCACATGAGCAAAGCAATTCTTTCGTGTCCCAGAAATAGCTTAGATAGCTTGCTGTATTAGATTCCGCCAATCGCAATGAGGCGATGTGCACGGTGGTTTTGAGCCGAGGCTATAACCGAAGCTTGAAGGCAGATATAAAGCTCTAGATCATCGAATTTCAAGGCAACGACCATGGCGCAATTCTCGCTATACAAGGTTGGCTGGCGATAGTCTTTGGTGGATCGACCGTATACATCATCGAGGACACATTTGATCTGGCCTTGGACAGAATTCCCGAAAATGGCCTCGAAGCCCTGCCAAGACTTCGAGAGCTGTTGCGGGTAAATTGCCAAATGTGGCTAAGTAACAGTCAGAGAAATGGCCCCAACTGAATTTGGCCAGCGGCTATAGTTATTGTGGAGAGTTTATATCCCATTCGGACACGAGGGTACAGAGTACTTACGGTGGTTTGAGAGACAAGGCAACTTCTAGGTTGAGTACACATACGATGGATTATACATAAATAGGTCCATTCTTGATGTTTACGACTGACAAGTCAGTCGAGATTATATTGCAAGCTCCCCTACAAATGTCCTTGCTGCGCGATTCTCTAGCACTGGAGCCTTTAGCGTCAATGACAACACGATTGGAGAATGTCCAAAGCAACGAGGTTCCGACGAAGAGCTTGGCTCCATCAGAATAACGGTTTGGTGGGCAGGAGAACCCAGTCCGCCCTCACTGTGGAAGCCCTTTTTGTTGCTCCAGGAGGTGGGTACTCGAACTGTTTGAGATGAAGCTGACTTTATGGCTACAATCTCCGCATCTAAAGACACGCCAACTGTTACCAACGCCACGGTTATTGACGTGTTTTTTGACGCGGAATTAACTACAGATACCCTCATCAGGAGTCATGGGAGGCCGAGATCGATAGAAAGATGCATGCCGCTATCGAACAAGGCTTTGAGCAAGTCAAGGAGGAAGCGTTGGCAGATGCAGGTGGTCTTTAGGCCGTGCAGACATGACCCAGCCCCAACGACAACTACGCATCCTCAACCATACGGCCGCTTGGAGCTGGGCTGGAGTTGCATCTGGTATACACGCCTCTACTCCGGCGACGAAGCCTGGAAACATCTCAATGCCTGGTTCGCCATGTAGCCAACAACCGGACTGTGGAACTCTGAGAGCGGACGTGGATTCCAGATGGATGGAAACTGCTGGTTTGCCAGCGGCATTACGGAAATTCTGGTCCATTTCATGCTGTGGTTCGTCTCACGGCTATCCCAAGCGGGAACGCCACGGCTTCAAGGGCTTTGAGGTTGATTTGGAATGGGAGGGTGGTGGGTTTAAGACTGCGACTATCAAATCTAGTCTTGGGGCCAAAACTAGTTTGAGGGTTCGATATGGAGAAGCTTTTCGGTTGATACTCAGCTGTACGAGGGCCTATCGAAACATCTGCTGGACAGTAGTACATTGTCACGACTTGATCCGATATCACAGCATTATGGATTGACAGGTATGCGAAGTGAGAAATGGTTCCAGTGAAATAATGGTTCCAATTGAATGACGTATCAGCGTAATCACTTGTAAATGTCTTGTATAGTATCTGGCAGTTCTGGTTTAAACCTTGACAGCCTGGAGGGGTAGCGGCTCTCCACCATACGAGCAGCCCTGAGCAGATTCAGCAGTGCCCATCCACCACCATCCATTGCAACTATACGCCGACTGGTCGAGAGCGGCAGGGTTGATACAAGTAATGACACCAGCATCGGTAATAGTGCACTCCAGGGCGTTGCCATTGGTATAGGTGTTGACGAATGGGTTGGAGCTGACCTGGACGGGGATGTTGGACGACTTCTGGATGATTCGCTTTGTGGCGGCGTCGTAAGTGAAGACATCGGAGAGTCCGGGGTAGAGACCTTGGATGTAGGAGAATTGGCGGTCTCCGTAGGGGAGGGTGTACCAACCAGACCACATGGAGTGGCCGGGTCCGATCACGATGTAGAAGTCACCCTCCCAGTTGCTGACTGGGAGAGTGGGGGTGACGGTAACGGTGCTAACAGTCTTCAGACGTCGTGATGTTTATTAGTCTATGCTTTTACAATGGGCTATAGCGGCCCTTTGACTTACCGTCGTGGCCGTGACGCTGACTGTGGCGGCGGGAACGTCGATGCAGGCACATGCAGAGGTCAGACGCTGAGGAGAGTAGGTGGCAGCACAGGACGGCAGGGGAGCGGCCCTTTTCTGGAAGCCCACGCCCAAATCAGCAGCGATCCAGAGGTCGTCAGAGCGCTGCTCCAGGACTGGGGCGGAAGTGACTGTGCTAAAGCAGTCAAGGAAAGAAAGTAAGCATTGTTTCTTCTCCAGACAGTGACATCTAGGCAACTTACGCGGTAGCCTGGACGGTGGAGGCAGTGACGGTGGTGGGAGTAAGACCGGAGCAGTAGGCGCTTGCGCTGGCCGAGAACCGGGCATCGACAAAGCATCGGAGGAGGTTGTCGCGGTTGCAGGCAGCGCGGTCGTCCAGCTCAGAGGGCATAGCCATGGCTCCTTGCACGAGGGCGAGGGCACCAGCGAGGACAATGGTGGACAGCATTTTGGATAGTAGATGAAGGGACTTTGGTCAGACGCTGCTTCTTTGTCGTTATATTGAGAGTGTTGGCCGGGATCGTGGATATATATACTTGTGCATTCTTAAGGAGTGTATTGCTTGTTGGTAGTTGACCCTCGTGTCACCTGCTAGAGCACGAGGCGAGTCAAGCCAAATGTCAACCACCACCCAAAAGAAAACCATCATCAATAGCTGGGTCAATAGTAGAGACAGTCGTCTTCTGGTTATTCTAGGCCCGCACTATCCACTAGGCTGATGATGAAACTAGACCAGGTCGGGCTGAGACTCACCAACTAGTGACGCGCTAGTCTTTCCCTTTGCCTGCTTTAATTTGACTAATGTAACGGCTGAAAATGTTAAGCAGCTTCTAGACCTTGATCTAATGGAAAGGCTTGATTACTAGCACTTTAGTCCGCCGCTCTGGTCCGCGGAGTGTATACTTTCATAATATCGATTGTCAAGTATTGTCTCGCTAGTGCCTTCATATGGGCCCGTGCAGCCACTAGATTTTTGAGATGTTCGGCCTGAAGTTCGAGTTTCTCGGGTCCCAAAGGTACGAGATTCTCCAGTGGGTTATGGCATGATCCTGAAGGACACCACGATGACCAGCATAACATGCAGGACGACTACCGAGAAGCCATTGCGATGAGGATGAGTTGGTAGTCATGGGGTTGGCATCGGGCGATGCAATTGGCCCATTGAAATAGATGGCCAAAACCGCCGGAGGTCACGATGCTGGCAACTGTTAAAAGACAAACTAGCCTCATCGCTGGGCTTTCTGTGCATATGTCTAAGGCTCGGGATTGACGGTGGGTGGGATATTGTTGATAAACATTTGTAGAAGAATATTAGTCCGACTATATGGTTAATGTATAGGGTATCCTCATAAGATAAACCATCAGATTCTCCGCTGAGCTCTGCTCGGTCTACACAGACATCATATTAGTACTGTTAATGTACTCGTCTGACACACTGTCTCGCAAGAAACATTATGCAGCAGCTGTTTAGAGTGTATAACATGTTGTAGTTGCTCAATTGCGGAATCAGTGTTTTCAATGTCCGAGCACTCATGAGGCGGCTGAGTAAAGGCACAATTCTCAAACGACCCTTCTGGGACCGAATTGCCCATGGTCTCATGAAAATGTGAGCGAATTGCATGCCAATTCATCCCAATTGAACGCCTTGCCGTAGCCAATATCAGCATTGATAATTATGTAGACTATTTTGGTCACTGTGGTGTTCGAGCCCAGCGAAAAAGGGTTTCCTTGGGAGCTAAAAAAGCAAGCATTTGCCAACCTTTCTCAGCTCCGAGAGGGCAGGCTTTGGGACTATGTTCAGTTCAGCTTTGACCTGGTCCCTGGTCAGTGGATCCCTGTACGCATGTAGCTAGCAGGGAAGGGGTGCAGGAAGGGAGAACCTTGCAGTAGTCCGTGCCAATCATTGTTCTCCTCTTACCCTCTTCGGTAATCTCTTGCCTTGTGAGGCCCATGTGCTTTTTATCACTTGGACTAGCCTGATTGGACATCTCAGCTTGAATATATCAATATGGCTGCTCGAGTTGGGATATCCGCAGCGTTCTGGGCCCGGACGAGCGGCTCCAGGGCCAGGGATTTCCCAAACGGGAGGCCTGCGGCTGTTCCAAGTCGAACTGGTTCGATAGAATACGAGTCTGCCGTGCGCATACTGGCAACCCAGCTGAAACTCATTCCAAAGTTAGAGCCAATCTCATTAGAGATACATTTGCTCCTGGCGTGCTCAACATTGCAGACCACACCTCTGGACACCGGCTGCCCTTCAAGCGCCGGCTTGATGAGACTCATCTAGACTTTCCCAGGCACCTTAACCTACACGGCGCTTGCTCTACTCAGGCTTCTACACACCCACATACGTGTTTGGCAGGTTCATTGGGATATCAGATGAACAGGCGAAGTTCGATAAGAGACCTTTCGCCCCTTCCGACACTGCTGCCGGACTGCTTTTTGATCCCGTTTCTTTTCCAGCCCGGCATCTGATACTGGAACCTCGACAACATTCTTTTCCTCGTTATTACTTTGTGAGATCTCTGCTTCTGCTATTGACCTACGTTTTCGCGGGCCACGTCCTCCAAGGACCTAGACGTCTAACAACACCCTTTCTTTTCCCCTCGTTTCTCGTCGATAACACCGCTTCACTATAAAAAATGCTCAGTCATTCAAGACGTAAGCTCAGCCTGCCTCTATAGTCCTAGGACGAGATAGCCATCTAACATTGCCGCCATTCAGTCCACCATCACGACTCGGCCACGTCCGACCTTAAAACAACCTGGCTCTCTGCTATCTCCACCAAGCCTACTCGTGCCGAATCCGGCACCTCGGAGGATGAGAACCCTCCTGATAGCGTCATTAACCACGATGTCAGCACACTCGCGCTCGACAATGATGCGGAGACTGGTCATCTTCGCAAGACACTGTATCCCGGGATCAACGGAACCACAATCTTTTCCTGGCGCGACATCTCGGGCAGTCTGATGAGCAATCGTCATGTCTTCTAGGCCATGTCCGTTGTTTCCAAGCGAGAAACCGTTCACAGTTACTCTAAATCGCATCATCACCACAACCATCCTCTGTACGATACCTCTGCCTTGTGGAAGTACGACAAGGATCATGTTGAGAACCCAGCCTACACGGCCGAACTCGACATTCACATGCAGCGCGCTATAGATCGCTATACTCGATCTGTGGGTTGCTCGCTCGACTTTAAGCGAACAGTCACCTCCAAGAACTTCCTTACGATGGTCACCAACGAAAGGCTGCGCTACATGCCAGATAAAGGAAGCCGTCTTGACAAGATACTTAAGAGAGCTGAGTCTTTTGGCGTTAGGTTCAACAAGATCATGCTGTCTTTGATGCAGATCGAGATGCAGATCGAGATGCCGACCTATGAGAGTTCCGCCCTCGTCTTGTCGTCATGCAAGACTCTTCTGGGACTCGCTGGGAGGTATTCTTACGCAGTGGAGAAATTCTTCACTGTCTTGGATAAGGTTACCGCTGTGATTGTAGCCATGTCTAAGAATTTGGACAGCGAGCACCAGCACTCCCATCATGGAATCTACAGCATCTTCCAGGCTTCACTGGCTATGGTCGTGGATGTCTTCGTGGACATCACTGCCTCATTCGGCGGCCAGAAAACGGGAACCAAGGAAAGAACCATCGTGACGCAGTTCGAGTCGAGGTCTGGGGTTATCCTGGCTCGGTTCACTCGGCTGCGGGCAGAGTTCTATCTGCAAACTCTTGTCCACTGGTGCGACCGTGGCGGCGCCGGAACAATTGCGGCTCATGCGGGTGTCTCATAGATACTGGAGGATGTGTTCCAACATGGAGAAGTTCTTTCGCTCGCGAAGAAAACGGATGATGACGTTGAGCTGGCCGAACGGGATTGTACCAAGTTCTATATCCAACTGACCGACCTTCAAAACCTCAACGAGAATCTCCGTGGAAATGGGTTGAAGCTCAAGTAAGATGACATCGGCCACAGCAGGTCGGCGGCGGGAAAAGGATTCCAAGATACGGAAGGCTAGAGCGACAGCTTTTGCATGTTCTATCTTTGTGAATAGCTTGAAATAACTTGAGACCATCGAAGGAGCTGAAAAGCCACGGAATAGTCTCGAACTTTGGTGAAGACGTCGAGACTGACTCCTACCAAGAATTCAAGCAGGGCTATGGAAACAGTCCTCTTATGAATGTTGGCCAGTGTGGGCTCGAAAATCTGCCACAAGGGCTCGGTACAGATAGAGGCAGGATAAAAGCCCTTGAACATCCCCCACATCTCTGTTCTCAATTGCCGCATCTCTGACTGACGGCCTTTTTTCTCAAGGAAAGCAACCAACCTGGCACCAACAGCAAGGCGAACATGGATTGCTCGGCTGGTCTGACGGAGAGAGACAGACCATGCTTCGTACAAGCATGTCTTAGTATAGATGTCGCGAATGATCTCATCCAACATCTTCTCCCGCTCGTAGCCCCAGAGGAGCTGTCCAAAGGCATGGATGAAGACAAAGCAGCGTCGATCGAGGTGAGCAATCTGGCCGTACCCGAATCCGCAATGGCCCTCGATAACGGTGTGCTCACCACTGACAACCTGGCCTTTGATGTGCTGGATAAACTTGATACCAACCTCTACCGAGGCGAGCTCTCGGTACATCTTGGCCAAGGTGCGTGCCACGTCGAAAAGCATAGTCTTCTTGCGCTCTTCGACAAGAAGACCCAAAATGTATTCCTCGATGACTTTGATGGCAGCGGAAATGCTTCCTTGACGCTTCTGCTTCCGGTGATACTCGACGATGCGGGCCAACGCGATGATGACCTGTTCGTCTGAATAACACAACTTCAGCTTCAATGAATCATAAGTATTGATAAGTAGGGTTTCGGCGCGGTGGCTCAAGTCGGGACGGCTCTCGAAGAGGAGAGACAGACGATACTTGGTGATCTCAATCAAGCCTAGGAACTCCTCACGGCACTTTCCGAAACTGTGGAGGTCGTAGTGGCTCAACTCCTCGTAGACAAAGACGGGCCTCTGTATAGCGAACCTTATCCAACTGGAGAATCTTGGCAAACTCGATGCGTGCGCGGATAAGTCGAGGATGACGAGGCACTCTTGGTATACCTCGAACCACTGCTCGTAAGAGACGTCGCATTCGTGACGATGCTTCTCTAGAGACCCAGAAGAAGCGGAACCACCTCGAGGACTCGGCATCTTCACCATGAGATTGGAGAGAGAGACAAACTTTGATGAGGATATGCAGATAGGCTGGAGGATAAGTCTCGATCCTGAAATCCTCGAAACCTCGCCGGAGGAGGAACAACGTCTCGGTCGACGAAACACCACCGTCGCAACCGGCCGCCGTCTTTGTGAAGTCAAATTCGAAGCCGGCCACCAGACCTCCGCTCTAGTTCTGCTCGAGAGCATTTGCTACAACTTGCGCAATGTATACGGCCCATTGCATCGATTGACCGTTGAGTGCGAGACCCTGCGCGCCTGCTTCCACAATACCTGCGGCAATCACAAGGCGGCAAAAGACATCCATGTTCACTTGTTGGAGGAGATTGGCAAGATCGATCGAAGCAACTCGATACATGACTAGGGAAATCCAAGTGAGGTGGTTTTGGATGCAGACAAATAGGTTAAAATGGGCATGCCAGCAGAAGGGAGATGGCCATGAGGAGGAATCCCTTTACAAGTCATTGCTACATAAGGCTAGTGATTATTTCCATGGTCATGCCGGCCATGATCTAACCGAGCCGAACGAGATTATGGCTGCAGGTGGCGAGAAGAGGGAGACAGAATAGAAGCTTCCTGAGGATTGGAGCTTACCTAGTATTACAGAGTAAGGCCTCCTGAGTGCTAACGAGGCGAGAGAAGTAATATTCGGTGGTATGAACTCAGCTTTATTAATGTTCTTTCCGTCGATTTATTTGCATTGACTTTTAATTGAGTATTGGGCTGTCTCTACTGCCTTGAGTTCGCTTTTCTGCCCTTACTATCTCTGCGTGGAGCTAGATTGAGTGGTTGACTAATTTAGACTTCTCAAGTAGTCTAAAGCATCTATCCATCACCTAGTTTCTTTCTTCAACACTCTGTTCTTCTCTACCAGCAAGCACTTTGCACGGCCCAAGACTATGATTACCACTACCACGGCGACGTTCCACCCATTTCCAGCCCTCCCCTTCGATTTCCGCGCTCGCACCTGGGAGCTGACAGTCGAGTCCCGCATCGTCGAGGTGCGTGTGGTCTACCATTAACCAAATGCCGTCGGCGTCGGGGTACCCGAGCTAGGCATGCAGACAGGGGACTGGACGGCGCATAGGCTACCGCCGATGCGCCACCTGAGCTCTTCTACCGCCGCCCCAGCCCAGCTGCAAACTTGCCGTGAGGCCCGCGAACACCTAACCACGCACCTCGATGATGAATATCGGTATGAGAAGGCCTTTTTTGAGATCACTACGACACCTTACGACGGGTTCGACCCTGTGCCCAAGGATGACCTGCAGCAGGAGCGCTATGTCTGGTTAAACTTCGACAATGACATGGTCGCCATTGGGGACACAGATTTGTCCAACTTCCGGGCTGTGGCCCACCAAGTTTGCCGGCTACGGCTCGAGCGGGCCCTCTCGAACGAGTAATTTTCCCGCACCGAGTCGCTGTTGATCGGCAACTTGTTTGGAAATCTTAACGAGATTCATCTGACTTGTTTAGAGGGCATAAGGTCGGGCTACACGGTGACCGGAGACATCTACTTTCCCTGTGGACCCGAGAGCGTGTACTTTGTTGACCCAAAAGAGATGGGCGGCCTGATGATGAACAGCGTCGACCTGGATGCTTTGGTGGTCAGGGAGTACGAGGAGCTTGACGAGCTAGGAGAAGAGGTGGAAGCTGTCGGGTTCTTATGCAATGCGGAAACCGGACTCATAACAAAATACATAACGATATATCCAAATATAGCCCGGATTTGCTTTATCCACACGACAGTGCTGCGGATCTCCAGAAATTTTGTAGGATAAAAAGCGTTGCTAACAAGGTTAGGATAGGACGTGGCAGGGTAGATGAACACACGATCGTGGATCCACGCAAGGTGTAACTTGGAATCCTTGGTAACAATGGCTGGCCGTTTAAGTCGCTGCCAGGGGAAGAGGGGAATGCTCGCGCTGTTTGTTTCGATATCCACCAAGCTTGTCGGCCATCTTGTCCACGTCGTCCGATCACAACTCCCCGGGGAGGATATACTAGATGCGTTGTCGGTCGTCAAAAGGGATGTTAAGGTACCTAGGTAGATGGCGTGTAGGGAGACGGCCCTTTTCCTCGCTCCTAGTTACCAGCGAACTTTCTAGCAAACTAGAGTTTAATTGATCGGAAAGTGCTGAGTTTACCTACTATGGCCGCGATAGTCTCTGCTGCCTATAGGCCCTGTTAAACCTGAGGCATCATGCACAAGGAGAGGCATTATAAATGCAAATGGCTAGAACGCGCCTCGTTTGTGGAGTTCGAGGATCACGTTAGTATGCCACACTCAAATAGGCTTAGTGCAAGTAGTTCCCCTCAAATGGCTCTAGGAAAACAGAGACCACTTGAGGGACAATAATAACAAGAACAATCACGGTTCAACAACTCTTCTTATACTAGTCGAATCGAATAGTAGTAGTATTTATATAGACGTCCCGTTGAGCATCTTGCGAACGAAGAAGTCAAACTGCCTCCGCTGCACATAGTCGATTGGCTCCGTCGAGCGACCAACAGTATGCTCAGCTCCTGGAATGACAAGCAGCTCAAAGTCCTTGTCCTCCCTAATAAGTGCATCGACAACCTGCATAGTCGAAGCCGGGTCTACGTTGGAGTCCTGCTCGCCGTTAATAAGTAGGATCTGACCCTCGAGTTTCTCCGCGTGGTCGACGCCCGACGCGGCAGAGTAGCTCTCGTCGACGGGCCACCCGAGCCACTGCTCGTTCCAGCTAATCTTGTCCATGCGATTGTCGTAGCAGCCTGCGTACGCGACGGCAAAGCGATAGAAGTCGCCATGGAAGAGCAATGCGTTGAGAGAGCTCTGCCCGCCCGCAGAGGCGCCGTAGATGCCCACGCCGCCACTGAGGTCGTAGCTGGGTTCCTGTGCGGCGACGGCGCGATGCCAAAGGATGCGGTCCGGGAAGCCCGAGTCGGCGAGGTCCTTCCAGGCGACGTCATGGAAAGTCTTGTTGCGGTTGGCAGTGCCCATGCCGTCCATCTGAACAACGATGAAGCCGAGGTCGGCCTGGGCCTGCATGCCGATGACCTTATCACCTCCTGAGTGGTAACCAAAGGGCCAGAAAGTCTTGGGGACGAAGCTATCATGCGGACCGGCGTAAATGTTCTCAATGACTGGGTATGTCTTGCTCGGGTCATAGTCGTGAGGGCGCACGATCAGGCCCCAGATGTCGGTAGTGTTATCACGCCCCTTGGCGACAAAGACCTCAGGGACCCGGAAGCCGGCAGCGGACAGACGGGAGATGTCACCCGTCTCCAGAGTCTCTACCAGGGAGCCATCAGCACGATGCAGTTCCGAGATGGTGGGTAGATCAACGCGGGAGTACGTATCGACGTAGAGTGACATATCTGGCGAGAAGACGACTTCATGAGAGGCATCGACAGTGGTGAGACGGGTGAGGTCCGAGCCGTTGAAACCAATGCGGAAGACGTGCTTGAAGTAAGGATCCTTACCCTCATCCGCATCGATGCCGTTGGCAGAGAACCAGATGAGGCGCTTCTCGTTGTCGACCCTGAGCACGTCACGCACCAGCCAGTCGCCCTTGGTGATCGGCTCGATCGTCCCATCGGGGGTGCTGACGAGATACAGGTGACGCCAGCCATCGCGCTCCGAGATCCAGAGCATCTCCTCGCTGCCGTCGCCAACATCGTAGCGATAGCGACGGTCAGCGTAGACAAACGTGTCGGCCTCCTCCGTCACAATTGCCCTAGTTGTGCCCGTCCCGCTGTCCACAGCAATCACACGCGCTTGGGAGTGGCCACGCCGCTGGTAATCGAAGACGAACTCGGAACTGTCACGGCGCCAGACGGGCCTCGAGAGCTGCCACGGTGTGGGGAACAGCTCGGCGTCAATCTCAATGCTCTCAAGCGCCTCGTCTACGTAGAACAGCACAGGTTGTTCCTGGTCGATGGCGTCGCCCGGCTTGGGGTAGAGCTGAGTGTGCACTATGGGCTGCTTCTGCGACCTCGGTGCTGCTTCGACGCGGACCACCTCCCGGGCGAAGCCGGGTCTGACACGATAGGTCACGAACTTGGTCGAGTCAGGTGACCAGACTATCGTTTCGGGGTCGTAAAAGTCATCCGCAGTGCCGTCCCGGCTAAGGGTTCTGGCTGTGTCAGTGCTGCCAGCGGCGCGCAGCACGACGTTGTCTTCCTCGACGAAGGCTTCCCAAACGCCGTCGGGAGACCTGCGTGGAGGGTTATTGGCGGGCACCCTGAGATCGCGCACGACGCCGAAGCCGCGAGGTCGGTTTCTAGGCCCCGAGGGCGGTTGGACGCACTCATACGCTTCTGCGCTTCCTCCCTCCCCAATCGTGCATGTCCAGCTTGACCCCCCGAAAGATACCACTATGGCACTGTCATCACTGTCGGAAGCATAGGAGAAGGTCTGAAACGGTAGGTTTAATGCCTCGTAGGTGGTTTGGGTCACCTCGCTCAAGGCGCTGGCGAGTTTGGCAGCGTTGAAAGGGTCGCGGCGACGGAGAGAGCAGGAAAAGACCTCGAGGAAGGCGAAACCGTCCTCGACAGTCTTGCGATAGTGGAAGCGCTTGCCGCCGTGCGACCATTGGGCTGGGTCAGCAATGTCGCGGGTCAAGAACATCCAGTCGGCGCGCAACGAGACAGACCTGTCGAGGTCGGGGTTTGCTGCTGCTACCGCGACCGTCGACGCCGTAGCTACGAGAAGCGCAGCCCCTTGAAGAGCCGACAGCAAATTAACATGGACCATTGCTGTGATGTTGCGAATCCGACCAACGTCCTACAAGTAAGGTATGGCAACTGATCAGCCAGCACCAGTCCCGACAACCTTGGAGGCATGTGTCGAGTTCTTATCTACAGAGTAGCATCCTTCTATGCTGCTCCACTCCAATACTTGCGGGCAAAGATGCGCTGGTGAGCAATCATCTGTCAGATAGTGGAACAGCATAACGAGTCAAGGGACAATGCGGAGATGCCTCAAGCATCCACAGGTGAGGGGAAAAGTCGGTCAACCCGATCCTGCGATATGGGGAATTATGCAGACAGCTGATTAATATTGATTCAGTGACCCCATTTACGTATCACATGACATCATTCTCCGACCGTCTTTCATACTTGCAGAGGGGTTTTATTTCTTGGCGAGAGGGATCTTTGCAAGAAGGATCCCTCTTGGCAAGAGGGATCACTCTTATCTGAACGAGTGGGATCATATTAGATATAAACCCCTGACCTTGGCACCTTTTGCGCGGTCGGGATTAACCACCCCGAGTATTGATAGTGGCGAGGGGATCTCTCTCAGTGAAAGAGAAATTTCTTAACGAGAGGGATCTATTAGTTTAATGGCAGCCTCGAAAAGGCTAATCGGAGCCGGCCAACGGGCCGGGCTTCCTCCGAGATCGTGTCCAAGGACTATAGAAAAGGCTTCGGATGCGCGGACTGCTGTTCACTGTTTCTGGTTGTCTTGCCAAACGAGGCGAATTATTACATCTAGAAATGACCGAGTTCTGGTCATTTGGTTCGAGGCTCATGGGTGGAAGTATCTGGCGTTCTTTGGAGTTATATCTGTCGCTTATCTCGTTGTTCAGAACCAGTCAAGAAATGATAACCCGTCCTCCGTTTTCGTGAATGAGCTCGGGCTCAATTATCATCAGCACGCTGTTAGCTCCACTTCGTCTTTACCAGATTACTCCTGCCTTCAGTTGAAGCAATATCTTAGCTCCCGAAGAAACTCTATACAAATGTCCACAGCTGGGAATACAAAGATGTTCATAGGCATTGATAAGTTTCTCTTACTGGATCTCATATCATCACAGGCAGTTAAGCTAATATAGGGTGCTGATACAAGATAATGAAGTGCGGCCCTCATCAATACCAATCCACCACCTAGGCAGCGCCCTATATGCTGTTCTAATTCTAGCCAGGGTGTTGTCTTGGAGTCCTAATGTGATTAAGAACCTGCTGGGTTTAAGCAAGCTTCGCATAATTCCAAGCATATCCTCAATCCTAGGAGATACATACTGTCCGAGCGGCCTATGGGATAAGCTGAAGCAGATGAATGGACAGCTTGCATGCATGCAAAACAACAAAAGCTACAACGAGGTCAAAAGAATGCTCTTGAAATACCTGCTGCGTGGCATTGTTGCTGATATTTTATGTCTTAAATACCATTTTATGGGCATGAGATGCGAATGTTGCCCTTGGAGCCTCGAAGAATCCGCCGAACTATCGGTGTAAGTATAAGACGAGAAGCATTGTCTAATCTCATCAAAGATACTTTGTTTGCGCCACCTGCGCCTGCACCAACTTCTAGAATATTCCTGTGCGGATATCTGTTGGCAATTTGTTTCACAACTCGCGATAGAAACTCGACGTGTTATAGGAAACCCAGTCCTCCTTTCTAGATGTCAGATAGCAGATTATCTTTTATCCCAACAGCCCGACATTTTCGAGATTTGAAAAGGGCTTATATAGTTGACCCAAGGTCCCTAGAGCATCATCGATTCACTCAAAAGGCCAAAGAGGCAGCTCTTCCTCACTAGCACTTGACATATGATGTGACGCCAGACAAAAATAATGCTCATAGGGACCAGATCTGGCTGGATTGTTTTGAGGATCTTGTCCAGAGCAATTCACCTCGAGAATAAAACAAATACCGACCCAGGCGATAGCGGCCTATAAGTTGACTTTTACAGCCTTGTCTACTACCTCCCTAATATAGTATACTGCCTGTGTCTAGACTCCGATCCCTTGCTTCACGGTGGCCGCCTTCTTAGTTCTTTTCAGGCCGGCCCGGATAAGCTGCTCTATTAAGGGCTATCGCTGCCCGGCGTCCTATTTAATCTCATTCTCCTAAGATACGAGGCTTAATAGACTAGAATCGCCTATATTAAGTTTATAAGATAGTGTTCTCTTATCTCCTTAAGTACTTAAGGGCACTAATAACTTAGTAGATATAAATCTAATATAATTAAAACCTGAAAAAACTAGTAATATAAGATTATTAGTAAATTAACTAATAATAGAAGTCCTAGTATTTAGGGTTTTTATAAAGAGCTATATTATATATTAAATAACCCTATTAAATTTATATATATTATAGTTTAATTAGGATAATAAATAAATAGGGAATATTTTAATAAATAGGTTCTATTATTATAATAAGTATTAATAACTAGTAGATAGGCTCTATTAATAAGATATAGCTTAAGGAGTTATATTTAGGGGTTTTATTAGTTTTTATATTTTATTATATCTTATATTAGTTAATAG